>JAQGAO010002255.1:0-20341 GCA_034697705.1 Ommatoiulus sabulosus | reverse complement strand
GTTTTACATATGTGTTGAATGAATTTTAGTGGTGTACTAACTGCCGATCGAAAAAATCGTGACATCATTATTTTGAGGAGGGGGGTGGGGGGTACTGGAAATTTGTGACAAATCGTGACATAGGGGGTGGGGGGGTCTGAAAAACTTAAAAAATCGCGTGACATCATTTCTGGATGGCCCCAATCCGGCATAATCTTGGATAAGAACTTGCATAACTTTATTGTAGTAATTTACACATTACAAATAAATTAAAAACTGTTATGGTACAGGGACATGGTTAAAATGTAAAAAATTACTTCAGGCTTCCAATCTTGCTCTACAATTTTCAGCTGAAGCTCAATCCCACCCTCCCGAGCAACCTTTCGTGTCCAACTTATAGATTTTAAATAGCGTTGTGGTATTTTAAAAATGTGCAACTAATGTATGGGGCTAAGCTGGTCACAAATCGGCCAAAAGTGAGGCAAACTTCGGTCTAGAGGCAACTTCAGACAGGAGCTTAAACTAAAAATCAGAGAGCAACCGTGGAACAGTTAGGAAATTCGGCGCACACTCAAAATTACCAACCATGGCCTGGACCGAGTTGAGCACGTGTACCTCTTAATAAATGGAATATGTACATGTATCCGAGAAATTACATACCGTGTTTCTCCGAAAATACGACCTAACCGGAAAATAAGCCCTTATAGGATTTTTCAGGATTTTCGTGACATACAGTAAGCTCTACCCCAAAAAATAAACCCCAGTTGGGTTTTTCTTAAGTAAAGCGGCACCCTTTGGACAAGAGGTAAACGCCTACCAGGGGTATGTAAACAGATGTAATCGAGACTTATTTTCGAATGACCAACAACTTTTCCCTGGTGTGAAATAAAGAAACGTTTAGTCGCTTTCGTGTGGACCATCATCCTTACCCGGCAAGTGTCATCATTTTTGTTGGCACGTGTCCTGTCTCGTAAGTGTTCAATTAACACTTAATTGATTTATATAATATTTTGACACCCAGACAAGATGCGTGCAAAAAGAAAAGAGCTATATATTCCGTCGAGTACGAGAAAGGAATTGTGGAGGACTCCTGGAGCAAGAATAAATGTATGTTGTTGTACATGAAAAAAATATGACATCCTCTGAAAATACATTATGTCCTAATGCGTTTTTGGAGCAAAAATTAATCGAAGCTTAGACCATGTCGTATTTTCGGAGAACATATGGTAGACTGTAATATACTGTATATGCTAGGTTAATGACACCAATGGGGTGTTAATTTCGACCTTACCTTAAAGCATCTTCTTTCAATTTACTTTCCAATTCCTTGACTTGCAATTTCAGGGCTATTAGATATCAATTTATAGTCAGAAAAATATCCCAGATTGGCGTCTTTGACAGCTACCTACAGTACTCGTGTATACAGGTATGTGGACTAACCTTGAACTTCTTCTTTATAAAGAATATGAGCTGCTTTTAGGTGATACTCCATAGTTTTCTCCCTGCCAAGACGGTCTTTTTTGCCATCTTTGTCACTTTGTCGATCATTGCTCTCTTGTTCCATCTTTCTCACCTTACATACATGCTATACGGTGCGTACAGCTAAAAAACTATGAGCTTGACAACAACAGGCCTCAGCTCGTTCTACACGTACCTTTGTCCAAAGTTCACAAAGTCCTTGTGAAGTTTAAATTCAGCACTTAACTCAATCACCCAATCCATTAAATACTAATGAAATTAAAATTAATAAGCGTACACTCGATAGATAACATTTCTTATCCAGGAACATCATATTTATCAATCCGTAGATTTCAAATAAACCTCTTCAGAAATCCTAACCAAACAGTCAAAGCTCGAATTTATCCTAACCTAGCACCACTGCATAGGGTGAAATTGTATGCCGACTTCGTGTAGGCACCTTTAAAGTTCTGCGTAAGGTCAAGGATGAAGCGCCACCACGCGGCCGTACTGTACATTTCGGGTCATTTATAAATATCATTTATTTATAAACCTAATTAATGTTGAAAAATTATCTTCAACATAAAATGAATTCAGTTAATTAAGAAAAATTATCTGTTTGATTTCATACAAACGCTATTTAAAAAAAATTAAGTATTCTATAGTGTGTTGAAAGTTGTTTTTTTTCTTTCAATTTTAACAAAACATAATTGTTTTATTTTGATGCAAACATTTGTAAAGTTGAAAATAATTTAAATTTTAAAATCTTACTGATAAACATAAAAACATATTCGAAAAGTTTTAATTTTCAAATATGCACATCAATGTGCAATCTTCAAGTTTAATTTGAAAAACTATTGGAGTTTTTATCCAGTTGTGTCGCCCGACTGGTGGCAGAAAACGGAAACCTTCAGGCTTCGCAGTGACCTTCTGGGAGGGCAGCGAGCATGCGCTGTGAAAACTGGAAAAAACTCGATGAATTGATTTTTACTCTTAAGTGAAAAGCATATAACTTATCTATTTATTCCAATATCGGTACACGATGAATTGATTTGTACTAAAATTGAAAAGCATATGACTTATCTTTTTATTCCCATACAAGAATGGCAATTAACTTAAAACCCTACATATATTTTTTTAGCAAGAAAACTTCGTGGAAATATTAAACGGATTGGATTACTGTAGTCAGTCCTTTGAGTGACATGGGTGACTTTTATCACAGTCTATACCGGTGGTTTCCAAAGTGGGCGGTACCGCCCCCCAGTGGACGTTAAGGAGATCTAAGGGGGCGTTTGTGGTCCAATGAAAATTTGGGGGGCGTTGAGGACCAACCGCCGCCCCCCTGGGAAATACTCCCAAGACTGATGCGCTAAATGCGTTTTCGAAGGAGAAATTTGCAAAATTTTCCAAGTTTTCCGAGTTAAAATTTGCAAAATTTTCCAGGTTTTCCGAGTTCAAATTTGCAAAATTTTCCAAGCTTTCTGAGTAATTTTTTTTTTCGAAAAGGGGCGGTAGGCCAAAAAAGTTTGGGAACCTCTGAGAAGTCAGTCCTTTGAGTAACATGGGTGACTTTTATTGCAGTTGAGTGATTCTGACTTCTGATTGATGATGACATGAAATGAGTGACATGGGTGACTTTTATTGCAGTTGCACAGTACGGACGCCGCAAGGCGCTGCTAACATGCTAGTTGCGCGCAAAACTTGGAGTCGGCATACTGGCTTACCCTATACTGTACCAGTAATGCGAACCCAGGATGGGTGTTAGGATTTGTCAACAATCAATCGAATTATGATTTGATATTTCACGATATAATGTCAATTTGTTTTTAATTTTGTAATTTTCTTTCAATTCAATATTATTTTTTCCTGGTGTCCCAAATATTGGCCAATGAGGTGTCTTGTTGAGCGACGGTGGCGCGTGAAAAGGCGCGTGACATTTTTCGGCCTTGAAGCAGGCCGCGCCTGCGCACTCGTGGTGTCATGGTTGCGGGCAAGGCAGCGTGAGTGATAGCTAGCAGATTGCAAAATTTCTATTGTTTTTAGGAAGTTATTTTGAGTAGGCAAAATCTGCGTGGCACCTGTAGATATTCGACTACCTTATTCACGATGTCAGCTAGTCCCCTGTCAAGGAAAGTGAGCGAGAGTCGGGATATTCCAGCGAGGAGAATCATAATCAACGATGCATCGCAGCTTCCATCAGATTATTGCACGACTCCTGGAGGAACGATATTTTCAACTACTCCTGGAGGTTGGTTTCTTATTATTGCCTCAGAATTGGGCATTCTGCTCACAGAAATCTAGTCGTGTATGCTCTTGGACAGTTTTCAGCACCCGAGGTGTGTAATGTCAAGGATGTCATTGAGCTTTGCTGTTGTTTTTTTGGCAAATGCGTAGGCTTATACGCCGAGCAAATTTTCGAAACATGGCGTCCTCCGACCATGTGATCTTGTTTTGATCGTTCAGCCTCGAGCAACTAGCACCCTTTGGAAATTGATAAAATTTATTGTAGGATGATTTGGTCCGTTGCTGAATGTTGCGATGCGTGCGTTTTTAATCGGTTTTCATGATGTTTTTTTTCTCATCAATTTGACGCCCATGGCGCTTATTTGGGGGATATTTTGGGTTTGACCCCCATCCCAAAACACAACTTTATTCATTTGATTAGCCTAATGTTTCGGCCCCAGAGACCAGAAATTGGTGTTTGTGATGGCTTAAATTCTTTGTTAAAGTTGATCAACGACGGCCCATATGGAACAAGGATCTATGTCAAGGTGATGTGGCATGCAGTTATTCACAATGGGTCTGCAAGCCACGTGCTCCTAGGGGGTGACGCCAAAATGTGCCAGTGGAAACACGCGCACAAACTTTGAAAAACTAGCAGCAATGCGAACCAGAACAAAATTCTGTATTTGGTCAGGTGATGTTTGTTGCTATCATTTCCATCATTAAAATTTCAGAATTTGTGTTAATTGACCTAATTCACATTCCATGCTGACTTTTTGGTCGATGCATAAAAACTAGGCAAAATGGCCTTCTTTGGAGTAAGCAGGCGGTGATATTGCACGTAAATATGTGTAAACTAACCGTTTTGGTGTGCTTTAACATATAAACGTGTAAAATTGCGTACTGGTTTTACTATAAAACTGTTGTTTTCCAGGACTTACTAGTTTGGTGCATGGTTGCCATACTGTGTAAAATTCCCATAAGCTTATTTAAAACATTTGCTTGGCCATAATGAATTTGATGGAAATTTTCTTAAGAATGCTCGTCTTAAGTTTTGCATTCTGGCAAATAGAACATTTACTTTCCAGAGCATGCATGTTGATATTCTAAGGAAAATAACTATCTTCTGTCCTGGTGTTCTTTTTCTGTTAGCAATAAATGGCAGTAGTATATTACGTCAAATTAAGTGTAATTTTTTGCTTAACTATTCACATACTTTTAGTTCTTCAAACCATTTTGGACATGCAGATAATATAAAGATTCTTCAAAGGCTATCCTATATAATGTAGGCGTATAAAGTCCTGTACAGACCAAAGAAAAACCGCTAATCACATTTTTCAAAATGTCCTGATTTCCACAAACCAGATTTGTAGAAATGGAGCGTACACACCTAAAAAACCACACTGAGAAAACATAGCAGACGATAGACGATCACGTGAACGCGTAACCACAGAGGCGTAACCATAAGCCCCGTACACACATGTACTGACACTTGTCGGGAGAGACAAATGGCAAATAAAAACGTGACAATCCATTTGGGATTTATCAAAATGGCCGCTTTCGACAAACCGGGTCACATTTTTTCAGTTGCCATTTGCGTTTTTTCCCTTGGTCTGTACGGGGCTTTATTTAACAGGTTATGACAAAAGCGTAACAAAATGTTTCCAAAACTTTTGCTTTGCTTTCTGTTAAAGTGATAAGAATAAGCTAGCCTACTTTTATTATTGAATAGAGGATTTATTTGTAAAAATATTTTTCTGAACTTAAAAATTATTCATGCAAATTCAAAGGGAAAGTTGAAAATTAAACCACCCTGCACTATGCTTTGCAGAATTCACAGAAATACACATGTTTTCAAAAATAAGTGGTTCTTTGATGTTATCCTTTTTGAAGGATTTGTTTGGGAAAAAAAGAGATTTTTATGAACATAAAGTATTCGTGCAAATTCAAGGTGAAAGCTGCAAAATTAAGTCATTAAAAATTCACTATGTGCTGGCCTAACTCTAAGATTTGCAAAATTTACAAAAATACAATTGGTGGTTGAATAACTCTTGATGTTATCCTTTTTGGGGTTCTTTATTTACATTCCCTGTTACTCAAATAGCAATCTAGTATTTTCTTTCTACCATGTTCCCTTACAACACCTTGAGCTGTCTTGGAGCCACTGTAGTTTAAAATAATGGGTGCATCTTATAAGTTTTAAGTGTTTTTTAAGAAAGTTATCACTCCTCAAAATACTAGCAATAAAAGAAACTGGTGTGTGGGTGCCATGATCTCAGGCTTGAGCTCTGCCAGGAATAGTCTGTGTTAAGGTTATGTACTGCATCGGTTGACTTTGAAATGGCCCAGGAAAAATGGGTCGGCCTACAACAGCATCAGTTGTAAACTATCTTAAATTTGAGGCTAGGGGACCATCACACTGATCATACATGTTCATAGACCATGCTGAAGGTGAAATTATCCAGGTCAGCATCAGTGCAGCTGTTACGCTTTATTTTGTTTGACTTTGGTGCGTTTATGAAAAGCATGAATTACATACTGTATAATATGTATATAATATGATAATTCCATATGATAATAATTAGTTATGTAATTAGGTTTTTCATGAAGATCATTTTATTTAATGACCAGATGTGTGGCGGTCCTACACCAGTGTTTCTAAAACCTGGGTCCAAGGATCAGTACTGGTCCACAGAAATTTCCTGCCGGTCTGCTCGGTTTCTGATTATTTTGAATAACTATATCATTTTGATGTTACAATATTAGATTTAATAACTATATAAATAATGGCTTGCATTTCTGGCTTAGTCTTCCACGAAATATTTTTCCTATTTTCCTATTTCCTATATAAAAAGGTTAGGAAACACTGTCCATTTTGTACCAATTTTGTGAAGCATTTGATCCTGAAGCAAAATACAGATGTGAAGTTTCCTCATGATGGAAACAAAACATTTGCAACCTGTGTTATTGCAAGTAAAGGGTCTAAGAGTATATTAATAAGATGCCTAGATTCATTTGCTAAAGTAGGCATTGTTCCTATTGAACATATTGTTCCATTGAGACCAAAATGTGTATAAGGATGACAATTTGCATGTAATATAAAATGTCGTTCATCAGCTGAACATCTAAAGCCATAAACCAGAGATGCCGGTCCAGCTAATCCATGCAGCAAAGTAACCCGTAAATCTTATTGCTCTTTTATGAAGCATAATTCCTTAAATTCCTTCAGTTCTTTTTGCATAATTAAGCACACCTTTTTCCATCTCCATCGTTTGGTTCATTTATGCATTTTCAAATACTCTGTCCTAATTTCCTTAGCACTTATGTTTTAAGTAACCATGATCAAAAAAGCTCAAATCAAAATTTGAGACAAACTAGAAATAGGCTTTAAATTGTTAATCATGTTTGCAAGAGATCTGAATGTGTGTGAGAATACTGTCTGCATCCACCATAAGTAAACCCTTCACCTGATGTGGCTGATGTAGATTCTAACCTGATATCATTAGCATTCTTCTCATGACAGTGAGATCATTAGTGCTGACCATGAGGGCTAGAGGCGGTAACAAAATTAATTCTGTTGCTCACTTCCCAAAGACACCGTACACCATCCAAATAATATTGAAATCTTCAGAGGAAATGTGAACCAATCTATCTTTGGTGATCATGGTTTTGATCGCATGATCAATTCGTTTCATCGTCTGTTTGTGTTAAATCAGATGGATGCAGTTATCTGTATTTAAAAGTTTCTAATAATTTCTCTCTTAATCCCATAGGCACCAGAATAATATACGACCGGGCATTTCTTCTGCAAATGCGCAATTCTCCTATTGCGAAGACGCCGCCAAAAAATCTTCCTAAAATCCCCGGAGTGACGAGTCCTGCAACTGTGAAGCCCAAAGAAAACGGAGCTGTTCACGAAATTAAAAACAATATGGAAAAGCCAGGTTAGTGTAGTTCAGTGTATGTTTCTTATACATGTCTTCCTAAAGCTAGGTACTCACAAAAAGGACTTTAACGAAACTTTGTTTCGGAAACTTGCATTCCAGTCTCGGAAGTCAAGTTTCAGTTGAAGTTTCTTTTTTACTGCCAACAAACAGTTGTGTTCCTCCTTCAGTTGTGGACGCTGTTATTCAAACCAAACATAAAATTCAACATTATCATTTCGGCATCTTTACTTTTTCCTGTCGGCTTCTATCATTTACTACCATCTGTAAATGGCCACCATATTCGTGTTAGTCATGAACTAGGGAAGTTTGCTAGTAGTTTGAAATATTTTTCATTCACTTTTCAGAGTCTGGCGATGAGCCCCAGTTTGAAATGGACATTTAGATTGTTGACTGGTAAATGAAAGGGCACAGCTTCAAGGGCAAGGTGGTCATGATGCTGATTTAATCTTCTTTTTTTTTTTTCCTTTTTTGCGGTTTACTAAAATGTTCATTTTAAAGTCAGTTGTGGAACGTTATTTTGAAATGTTGGAAATGTCGGAAAATTTTTTTAAGCTGACTATTTTTAATCTTGTACACGAACACGTAGTCGTTTCGTTTGATTCGCTCCTATTCCAAGGTCCATTCTAAAAAAAATAATAATGGCACCTTCACCTTGTGGTCATCTCTTACGCAGTCTTACTTGGCAATAGAGACTTTTAGATAAGAGCAAGGATTTGAAATATGCCTGCAGTTTTATCCGTTTATTCCAATGAATCCAATTGAGGTTTATTTTATTTCACATTTTGTGGGCTTATTTAAATCTCTAAATTGCTGGTCCACCAAGCTTTCTAGCCACTTGGCACGAACTTTGAAACCAGAAGTTGGAACCACTGTTAAGTTGAACTTCCATTGCTGTCATATTTTAATGGTGCCAGTTTTTTTAACTAAGTTATTGTGCGATTCACATAACTATCAGTCTCCACTGCTATCTTTTAGTCTGGGACATTTTTTGGCCATTTGTGCGTAGAATACTGAAGCTAACAAATCTCAAGATCTAAAAAATTCACGAGACTCGTAATCATATGACCAGACAAATTTACAACTAGTGTGTGCTCTGTTCACGAAAATAGGTATAGTATGCAATGCCTATCATGTTGCCGGGTGCCGAACATTGCTCATTTCTCTAAACGAGCAAAATAGAATGCCGGCTTTTTTGATCAATCGCTAATGTTCAATTTCATAATTAACTCAGATGACTCAATCTCTAAAACGCTTTGTACAGAATGTAAGATGAGATTTCACCCAAGTTTGCCAAGAATGTGTGTTCTATAACGCCGAAGATCAGTAATGATCAGATGCCCCTTTGCCGAAAGACAGAAATGGCATAATAAGGGACATGACGTGTTAATTTCCACGCTAGAAAAGTGTTTAATCGAAGCTTTAAAACTGCCCACAAATTGTGTCTAACCAATATTTTCAAGGATTTGGTTTTTAGTGCTTCTCATTACTGCCAAATAATTTGCATTTCTAGTGCACAATTTCTTCATGTGAAATTTTATTTTTGTATACGCTGCTGCCGCGAAGTAATAGTTTGATTGAATTTTGATTTTCTTTACGTACTGAAATTTTGTCATCGTACTCTTGCCGCTCAGTTTTGACTTGATGGAGAAAATCTCTTGGGATTTTTCTTCCGTTTCGGAATACTTATCATTTGTTATTCCGAGAAAAGTGATGAATTGTATCACCATAAACTTTATCATAATTTTTTTACGTACTGGAAAGCCGTTCATTCTCGGAGTGTCCACGCGAGAGATGATTTTTTGATTAATTTAGATCCTGGTTAATGAATTATGTAGTCGGATAAATTGGAGTTGTATGCATATAATATGATATGACATGACTATGTGGTGATTCACCTTAATTGACGCAATGAGAAATGTTGACTGCCTTTTGACGTTTAAGTTTTATACGTTCAACATTCTGAAATCTCCCGGTACTGTAAACAGGTATATAATGTCAGATTTTTACAGGTTATATTTTAGTAATTGCCCATGGTGCAGGATGACCAAAAATGACGTCAGTTAAGGATGTCATTTGTGACCAAAAAATGACGTCAACGTGTCCCTTTTCATAAAAGCCATTTTGACGTCATTTTTCGATCAAAATATGACGTCGTTTACTGACGTTTTTTTTTTAATGGTACTTTTTCAGAAAAAGAAAATTAACGAAAGATGACGTCATTTTCTGGCATGTTTCTGATTGGCCATTTTCTTCTGAAAAGACCAAAAAATGACGTCCTTTTTTGAGAATTGACGTCATTTTTGAAAAAAAGAACAACAAATGACATCTTATTGACGTCATTTTTTGGTCAGCTTGCTACGTGGGTGGTATGGCTGTCTTACAGCTGTCATGTCATAAATGTGGCCATTTAATGGCTTTTATGAAAAGTCAGAATCGGGACACTTGGGGGAACATAATGTTCACCACACTGTATCCATAATTATGCAAATTCTTTAGACGTTGTTGCTGTAGGCATGATCCTTTGTTTTGTTATACACAAGTTGCTGCCTTTTTTAATGTTTCTTGATTTCTTTCCTGGTGTTTTATCTGTTCTGAAACATTTCGACTCGGTCGATTGAAATGGTCGCTATGAGTGCATTTTTGACACTCGCTACATCCAGTACTGATTGCTATATCACACTCTTCCACTATTGTTTTCTCTGTTTGTTTCACACTATGTTGATTTTGGAATGTTTTTCCAATGTAATAGACGGTGCCGAATTTGTCAGGAAAGTCAGCCCAATTCCATGTCAATAACAAATGAAAAATTAAAAATTGAAGTGCCATATTGGCTGGGTTTGTTATTGTTGTCCTTCAATTCTTTTAACACACCGCACCCCCACTTCAGAAGTGACACAGCTCTAATGTTTTTCGTCTTCAGATAATGCAAGTTTTAAATTCACATTCATTAAATGCACTATGGTAAAATAAACTGCCATATTCATCTCAATACTGTCAAATCGCACATTTTTGAGCTGTGGTGCGTGGTTTAGAAGCAGGGATGCGACATGTTCATCTTTAAAAATGTTTTCTTTAATATAGTTTTCCTTCCAACTATGAAATGTCAAAATTAAAAGGAATAACATACATGTACTTCCGCATGTTTATTAATCCGAAATAATGCTCATATAAACATTGAAATTAACATGGTTATTGATAAAGGCAGTTTGTTACAGAGTTGGGCATTAGTCAAATTTTTCAATCATGACTAAAATAGTTATTCTTAAATTAATCTTGATTAATTTTTAGTAGTCTGTAATTGTCAACCATATTGTATCATTAGTCATGATTAGTTAATGGATCAGAAGAAACATTAGTCGAATAAATTTTTCAATCATAATTAAAATGAATGACTAAATAGCCTTGGAGCAAGGCTGTTTTTTTAATTGTTGACAGTTTCACGAAAATATTGCTAATTTTTCGACAATTTGGCGCATTGTCAACAATTGGCAAATTGTGAAAAATTTGAAGAAAAAACGGTAAATCCTACAAAAATGAACAAAGTTCATGTGGCGTTTTTTAATTATATGGGTACTAGGACAGAAGCTTTACGCATGGCACTTAATTTTGGCAGCCGTAAAGGCATTCTTTTTGTACACGTGATTTTTTACACGAGTACACACGAGTTTTAAAGATGTCTGAGTACCCCTATGTTGGAAGTCACCTGGTCACCGTAAGGCCATTGTAAATTGATCCTGGTCCGCCCGATGGTCGACCCCCCACCCCAACAGGCAAAAAGAAAAAATGTCCCACACAGGCGCGCATGCGTAGAAAGCGTTGTTCGCACATGGCGTGCGAAGCTTACAATGAGAAACGTAACCTGACATGAAGTTCAATGAAGGATTATCAAAGTAAAATCTACAAGATAATGCTATAAATATTTGACGAGATTATCGGTGTTTTCAAATCAATGTAAACATCGCACATTCGTTTTACACGAGTGATTTCACAATATGCGTTAAGCTTCTGATTGAGTACCCCTATTATCACATTCCTCAATTATACATGGTCAGGTATACTATGCACAGTCGACTCGCAAAGATGTTCTTAAAATAAAAATAGATGCGTTTAAAAACGAAAAGTGCAAGTTACACTCACCTTTATAATATTATATGTTTGAGTTTCCAAAAATATACCCCTAACACCAACCATTTTCCCACCCATTTGGGAAAATTCTCCGTTCCCTAAAACGGAGCAAAAAAAAAACTAAAAGGGAATATGTGGAATTTTAGTTCGTAACTAGAGAACAAAACGTTCGTGAGAACTTTGTTTTCGTAACAACAACAAAAATCAGTCCGCCAACCCACTACTGAGCTATTTTTAGGAATCAATTTCCAATGGCCAAAAGCTACATGTATGGCAGAACAGTACATGTCCTCAATTATGAACATGTGATGGAGTCACAATATGATCTACCATGAAATACCATATCTGTGACCATACTGTACGTGTCTCTACGATCTACTCTGCTGTAGTTTTTTTTACGTAAAATATCCAATTAAATCCAAAGACATCTCACCATTTAAAATTTTAAATCTTAATTGAATAATTTACGAAATGCTGAGCGCTTTTCCATACGTTAGTAACTTAATTAATTTTCACGTGCATGTACTTAACGTTTTTATTGACTGCCGTTGTTTAAATCCAAACAAAGGCTCAAGGAGACAACCACGTGTCGGATTTTTCGAGTCAAGCTATAGATGGAGACGACGGTAGCACGGTAAGAAAAGTTGACATAAATGTATAAGTTAAGTATGTATGGTACATGCACTAATGATATATAATAAATATCACCTCGGTTTTTCTGAGCCTGTTTTGGCCACACGTGTATTTTATATGTAGCATAAAATAAGTATTTAGCATGTAGCAAACATGGTTTTTAAATGTATACATTTTTACATGTAAAATACTTGTTACGTAAAACACATGAAGAAACATGTTTGCTACTTGTAAAACATGCTTGCTCCATGTTAGATGCATGTACATGTATGTTTAACATGCATAGGCTACAGGATTTATTACATGTTTATTAGATATAAGGTAGAGCAAGAAATGCTTAGTGCGCATGCGCCGCAAGACGAACTTTATCTACATTTACATTTACGTTTTCCATCTACGTGAAGCTGCGGCATTTCCTGAGTACCGCTATTATTTATTATTTTCACAGTAAAATTTCGATTACGAAAACTTTACGTTCTTATAGTTTTTTAAATACGCCACGCTTTTTTAGGGCTGGGTCCGGGTTCAAGTTTTGGTTTCAGGAATTTTGAACGTTTTCCTTTTGAACTTTGAAATACATGTACTGTAGGTCGAAATCTATTCTTTACCATTGCACATGTTGTACCCACTATACATATAGTGTGAATATTCGATGGCATTCGATGCTATTTTCAAAGCACCTAAAAACTAGAATAATGATCTAGGACTCGAACTCTAGCTATATCGCGATCCTAACGTGATCCCTTTATGCAAGTGATAAAGGTCACCCTTTCCAAAACATATCATTCTGGAAGATAAGAATGATATCTTGCTCATTTTATGTTTAACATTCCAACCAACTTGAAGATGGAAACAATAAAGTTAAGAAAGTAAAGAATAAAGTTATTCTCCCACTTTATTTCACACAGGCTCAAATAAACATTAAATTTAACAGTGAAGTGATCATACCTGTAATTTACTTGCATTCTGTTGAAATAAAAACTGGTCAGATTATTATAACATTTTTTGAGCTTGTTCAACTTGTTGGATAACAAATTACAAGGTACCCCCAGACCTGGAAAAGTCAGCGAACTTGAAAATGTCTGGAAAAGTCAAAGAGAAGACAGGGGAGATTGGCTTATTTTGAAAAAGTCAGGGAAATTCAACGTAGTCATGTTGGTGCGACCCAAAATTAATGCTTCTTCATGGGCCCCATTTTCCAAGTAGAAATTTGCAAATGTTTCCACGTTTTTCGAAGACATAAAATTGAAAAATTTCCCGCTTTTTCCTAGAACAATTTTGCAAAATTTTCGACGTTTTCCGAGTTTTCCAGGTTTTCCGAGTACAAAATTGTAAAATTTCCCATGTTTTCGGAGGAAAAATGTGCATGATTCTCCAGGTTTTTCGAGTACAAAATTTGCAAAACTTGCCACGTTTTCAGAGTACAAGTTCGTGCAAATTTTCCACGTTTTCCGGGGACAAAATTTTAACATTTCCTATGTTTTCTGAGGAAAAATTTGCTTAATTCCCCAAGGTTTCAGAGTACAAATTTTTGCAAATTGTCCACACATTCCGAGTACAAATTTGCCAAACTTTCTACATTTTCCGAATAATTTTTTTTTCTATGTTAATTTTAAAAATTGTCAATTTTAATGTCAATGTTAATTTTAAAAATTGGTCAATTTTGCAAAATATGTAATTTTTTGACATTTTCATTGGTCAGGAAAGTTTGTTTAAAAACCTGGAAAAGTCAGGGAAGTTAAAAAAGAAATTCCTGGTGGAACCCTGAATTATTTGCTTGTAATAATTTCATTGGTAGCTTTTTACAGTTTAAATGTTTAATTAGCTCCCTCTTAAAATGTTGAAAGTATACGGTATCGCACTAAAATATGGTTTGATTGTGTTTCTAATTGAAAATATCAAACAATTGGTGCTGCGATTTTATAATATTACATGTTATACCGGAATGTTATTTCGTTTTATTACAATTTGAGTCTAAATTCAAATTGGAATGTCTGCATCTAAAGGAAATTAATTTGCTCGGTTGAATCTCGTGACAATTTAATGTGGCTGGTATATAGCCTACATATTGTTTGGTGCGCATAATTTTTAATTTATCACAGGACTCATCATTTGATTTGGATCTGGATGAATTTAATGAGGATTTATATAAATTTGTGCATTTACATCCAGATGAAGTATCAGAAAGACTCCATCTACAAAATGTGAATCTAAAATCGCATGCTCAACTTGAAGCACTTTTAGAAGCAGGAGGTATCGTGTCTCATTTTTGAAATTGTACAGTACCAAAGTATTAATTTTATTATAGGATTTCTTATATTGACATATTATTCTATCCATAATAGGCTTTGGGAAGCTTCCATAGCTGATGGAAACAATTGTGTTGACTTGGAGACTGAAGAAGTTGTCTTTATTGGTTATTAATCATACCTGTTCCATGGAAATAGTGGCTGCTCTTCTGGGAATGGGATATACTCGCGCAAAACATACTGTCCAGTTAGAACAGGAAAAAATTGCAAGTTATTTATTAATTTGAATTTCATTGTTGAAACTTTCATTTATGTGTTTTGGAAATGAAGGTTTGTCAGAAAACGCATAAAATCATACTTACCTGTATGTGTTGAATTTTTGGCCGTACTGTCAGGGCTGCGTACTGTTGCCTAGTATATAGGTAATTAGGAATTGTGTGTTTCAAATTTTTAAATTTCCCAAGAGTTCATTTTTAGTTAATTGCAATATTCATTTTTTTTCTTGGTGGTGCTTGTATTGATCGCTTTTTTAATTTAAAATTAATGTGTTGAGCGTTAATGAATTTAAAATTCCTATTTCCTAGTTATTTACTTAAAATGACAGTTTTATTACTTAACTTGTTACTGTAACTTATTGATATTAAGATTAATTACAAAACAAACTTTAAAGAGACGTACCTGTATTCTAGAGTCATCCATATCATGCTATGAAATTACATATTTTTAATAATGTCATCAAATAAATTCATGACATGATATGCATGTATAGGGTTCCCCAGATCTGGAAAACCTGGAAAAGTCAGGGAATATAATGACTTATTTGGAAAAAGTCAGGGAAATTCAACGTATAGATGTTGTCCAAAATCCTAATCCAAAATTAATGCTTCTACTTGTTCGTGGTTAGTTCAGGGTCCATTTGCAAAATGTTTATTTTTCTCGAGGATAAACTTACAATATTTTCTACGTTTCCCAAAGACCAATTCGCAATATTTTTAAGAATTTCCCAGGACAAATTTTCGACATTTTGCAGAGTAGATATTTTCAAAATTTTCCATGTTTTCCCGAAGACAAATTTGCAATATTTTCAATAGTTTCCGAGGTTAGATTTTTAAAATTCTTCACGTTTTTCCGAGAACAAATTTTTAAAATTTTCTACATCTCCCAAAGTTGTTCCCTAAATACAAATTCGCCATATTTTTAAAATTTTCGAGGACAAATTTTCCACCTTTTTCCGAGGACAAATTTTCCACCTTTTTCCGAGAACAGATTGGCAAAATTTTCCATGACATGTGTACCCAAGGACAAATTCGCAATAATTTCAATTTCAGAGGACAAATTTGCCACGTTTTCCCGAGTACAAATTTGCGAAATTATCGAAGTTTTTATGAGGACAAATTTTCAAAATGTTCCACGTCTTCCCGAGACAAAATTTCCCACGTTTTCCCAAGGGCACATTTTCAAAATTTTTCATGCTTTATCAAGGACAAATTCGCAATAATTTCAATTTAGGAGGGCAAACTTTGCCACGTTTTCCCGAGTACAAATTTGCAAAATTTTCCACATTTTTCCAAGCACAAATTTTCAACATTTTTCACGTTTTCCCGAGGACAAATTTTCCAGATTTTCCCGAGTCAAAATTTCACACGTTTTCCCCAAGTACAAATTTTCAAAAAAAATTTGTTTTATCAAGGACGAATGCGCAATTATTTCAATTTTGGAGGACAAACTTGCCACGTTTTCCCAAGTACAAATTTGCAAAATTTTTAACGTTTTCCCAGAGTACAAATTTGCAATATTTTTAACGTTTTCCCCGAGTACAAATTTGCAAAATTTTCTACGTTTTCCCCGAGTACAAATTTGAAAAATTTTCTACTTTTTCCCGAGTTAAAATTTGCAAAATTCTCCACGCCCCCTCGCAATTTTGGGCGACAGGCCATAGTCCTGGAAGTTCCTCCCTTTGTGGGGGCCATGCCTCTGTGACTTCAATGATTGGATGTACAGATGCGCTGTGTCCATGTAGTTTTACTGTTGTATTATACAGTTGGTTCAGATTAAATTTATATGGATGTTTCCAAATAACCAAGTTAAGCTATTAGCAGGGTTCCCCCAGACCTGGAAAACCTAGAAAGGTCAGGGAAGAATGATTTATTTTGAAAAAGTCAGGAAAATTCAACGTATTAATGTTGTCACAATCCATAGACTAATTTGCGAGATTTCCAATATTTTCCACGCACATTTTTCAACAAGTTCCGTCCCGAGTACAAATTTGCCAAAATTTCATCAGTTTTCGAGGACAAATTTTCAAACTTTTCGTAATAAAAGTTTTCAAGATTCCCAACCTTTTCCAGCATAAATTTACAACTGTTATCAAGTAGCCTACAGATTTGTACAATTTTCAACAGATTCCGAGGACAATTTTTCAAAATTCTCAATCTTTTCAGAGTATAAATTTAAAAAATTGTCTACATTTTATCAAATTAAAAAAAACTGTTCATGTTAATTTTGTCAAATTTTTAATTTTTTCAAAAATTCTCATTAGTGCATTTTGCAATACACGTAAATTGAATATTGTCCTGTGTCGATGTTGCAAAATTGTGGATAACGTTGTCATATGTCAATTTTGGCATTGTCATTGGTCAAGGAAATTTGTTTAAAAACCTGGAAAAGTCAGGGAAGTTGAAAATGAACATTCTGGGGGAACCTTGACTAACTGACCAGCCAACTGTTTCAACCTCAATCGTCCTTCGCTCTGGAAGGGAGCAAAATTAAAAAAAGCATTTGCTGGTACATGAATAAAGCAGCTCTTTGATTCAAAAATTCCTTGGTAACCACTTGTTCAGTTTTTTTCCATTCTGATTTCCCATTGATGAAATTTCCATTGTCAGCTCTAATTTCAACTTTCTGCGTCATCAGAATTCTGCAGGCATTCTTTTTAGGTCCACGTACTAACAATTGCCATAAATCCATAATTTTATATTTACTTATTTTTTTTATTAATTTTCATCCTTTAATCCCTTTGTTCGATCAATCAAGCGAGGATTAGTGCAATTTACGTCATCTCCTACATGAGTAGCCTTTTTGTAACAGGCTTCGTTCGTTAACTCTTATAAATTCATGTATGCAAATTAATGAACATAGCCATCATTGTATGCATTCTTTTGACCCTCTTTTATGTGACCTATCTTAAAGTAAATAACTTTTTATAATTAAGTTATCTACTTACAGTATGTGAATTTAGATGATTTACACTCGTGTAAGCGCTTGGATATGCAAAGCACGTGCATCTTACATCTAAAATACATCAATGGAAATGCATTTTTCTAATACAAATTTTTGTTAAAATATATTTTGAAAAGTGCATGTACAGCTTTTAAAAAATATTTAAATGCCATGTTGAAACAAAGTGCATTTGAAAATATGTATTGATTGAAAAAGTGTATCACATTTCAAAAATATACTTTTTTGCGTTATTGAAATGCATTCTGAAATGCGCTGATGAGAATACAGTTGGAAAATACATTTTAATAACGCAAAATGGATTTTGACATGCATTTTAATGACGCAAAATGGATTTCGAAATGCTTTGTAGTAACGCAAATGTATTTTGCAATGCATTTTTAATAATTCAAATTGTATGCAAAATGTATTTTGAAGTGCATTACAATGTTCTGCTCTAGGCATATTTTCGTACATTTTGAAACATTTATTTTCATTGTGGCTCAGCCGCTCCTGTATGTTTTTTCAATGCATTGTTCAATATATTTACATTTAGGTTAGTGCATTTCTAATGCATTGAAGTTAATGTACCCATTAGCATATTGCACCACAGCTTCAGAAGTGACACAACTCAAAAAAATTAGTTTTGAGATAAATAAAGTTTTAAAAATCACATTATTGCCTTTTATTCGAAACTATGGTTGAGCTAAGATGTGTCGTTTTTACAGAATTTCGATATTCTTTCGCTGTCGACTTAGTAGGTCTACTGTTTTAAATCGAAAATTGGCAGTTTTAAAGCTACATGTACAGGTATGTTACTTCTGAAGCTGGAGTGCGATATGAAAAGAAAATTTAATCATTATACTTTTAAATATATTTTGCTCATCGGCTACCCATTTTAAAATGTATGACAAGGTATATGTTTCCATGTGGGATGTAAATACGCCTGATTAATGATATGTCCTTAATAGAAAACTTTTGTTTCTTCTCCTTCAACACGGGAAAGTTAAACGAGGTCTAGGGCTACTAAAACGTGACATACACCATTGATTGATTTCACCAATTTTGGTGTTGTTTATGATAACAAGATGGGTTAATTCTTCGCACCGATTTCCTGAAGCAATTAAAAGTTGAGGCAGCTATGAGAAAAAAGTCCCAAATCGGTATACAGGTCAGTTAATCAAATTCCAAGTTTGAAATTATGGACACCCCGAATCTCGTCAAGCTCACTTTTAGAGGCTATAAATCCAGGTGGACATGGTTAATGAACGAAGGAATGGTATAAATTAAGATATTGTTGAAGGAAAGGGTTTTAAAACGTTGATCTACTATGTAGTTCATGGCCGCAACTGTAAATTTAAATGGTGCCTCGATCAAGTTTAGCATGTTTTTCGAAGGTTGGAATCCAAATGCTACATACAAAATTCACCAGGTTTTGTGTCAAAAATGTGAAAAGATTTTTAAGTTAATGAAACTTTCTCGCGTAGCAGTCGGCATTGACGCAGATACGAGGGTGGAGTGATTGGTGGGGCTAAACATATGCAAAAATAATCAATTTAATTTCCAAAAATGTACTCAGAAGTAATTCATTTTTGTCAATAAACAGGCGCCAACGAATTGATCGAATGCCAAAGAGACTGCTGCGTTTTTAAGAAAGTTTGAACATTTTGCGTTGTATTCATGCTGGAGTTGTCAAAACTTAAGACTTATTTTGTAATATGTGGTCTTCAGTGGCCAACATGTTCAGAAGTAATTAATTTTTGCCAAAGCATAGGCACGAATTGATCGAAATCCGTTGATCAAATGATGCTGGAGTTATACTTAGACTTAATTTGTGATATGTGGTCTTCAGTGGACAGTATGTTCACAAGTAATTTATTTTTGCTAAACAAAATAAGCACGAATTGATCAAATGCAAATTATGATCAAATGATGCTGGAGTTGTCATAACTTAAATTACTTAATTTTTGATATGTGGATGTGTTCTTCAGTGGGCAGTATGTTCAAAAGTACATGTAATTCATTTTTGCAAATAAATAGGCACTAATTGATCGAATGCCATTGATCAAATGATGCTGGAGTTCAATTCAATTCAACTCAGTACCCTACAGTCAGCAACTAAATGCCATATGGTAGGGAGGCCTTTTTTGTCTAAACTTAAAGGACTTAATTTGTGATGTGTGGTCTTCAGTGGACAGTATGTTCAGAAGTAATTCATTCTTGTGAATAAATAAGCACTAATTGATCGAATGCTAATATTTGTACGTTTTCTTAAGTCAAAATGTGAACATTTTGCATTGTAGTTATGCTAGTCGAGTTGTCAAAGCTTAAAGGACTTTGTTTGTGGTAGGTGGTCTTCAGTGGACAGTTTAGTTCGGAAGTAAGAGGACTGTTCAATAAATAAGGTAACAAGACCTCTCGCGTGTGTCATTTTCCTTTTGACATTCAAATTTCCTGCCTAATCCAAACAGGTAGACCACTACTTCCTCTCACAAACACTAGGTCGTGCCT
>JAQGAO010002254.1:0-20346 GCA_034697705.1 Ommatoiulus sabulosus | reverse complement strand
AAAAAAAGATGTAATGTGACTCATCTGTTATCTGGTCACTTTATAAGGTACATTGACAATGTAAAAATTGCAAAAAATACAACACACACTGGTCACTGTACACAATAGATAGATGGTCACTGGTCAATATACAGAGAATTTTTATACAGGAAATGTACACTAGAAAAAACAAAATACTAAAAAGTGGTCAACATAAATAGGTGGTCACCATCCAAAGGTGGTCACTTTTCCAGGTTTCACTGTATTAATATAGCATGTGTTAAGCAGCGTGCATATAATAGGGGTACTCAGAAGCTTTACGAATGACACCGAGGACAAGAAAGCTTCAAAATGCCACCTGATTTACGCGTATAATGGTTGGAGGAACATGTCAACAACGTGTTGACAATACAGTGTATCACATTTTCACAAAAATAAAAATAAAAAGATCCCAAACTAAGATTTGAAACGCAAAGCAAATGCTCGATTTATGGCTGAGCAAATACAGCATGTGATAAGGCAGCGTGCATGTACAGTGTAACAGGGGTACTCAGAAGCTTTACGAATGACATCGAGACCAGCAAGTTTCAAAATGCCACCAGATTTATGTGTAATATGATTTGAGGAACGTGTCAACAACGTGCTAAGCAGCGTGCATATGGTAGGGGTACTCAGCTATAGAAGCTTTACGAATGGTATTTTTTTAGTCGGGAAGTCTTGTGTGCAAAAGGAGTGCAGTAATTGGTTGAAAAACAGTGATAACCTTTAATGATTTTTTGTAAGCCAATTAGCGGGGTGATTTTGCACACGTGACTTCACAACTGCCAAAAGTCGCCACTCGTAAAGTTTGATTTTCATATTAAATGCTCTTTTGTGAAGTGACATTTTTTGAAAATATTCTCTAGGTGAGGCGTTTTAAAATGGCTTACTCTGAACGAAATATATTTCCAAATACCGACCGGCCTTTTTCGGATTGAACTGCGTCTTAAAATTAGGCTTTTATACGATATTATTTTTAAATTAGAATTCAAAGTAAATTTAAATTTAAAAAGTTATCCAAACGAGTTAAGCATCTCAAATCACATTTTCCTGAGTGATTTATATTTTGCTTTAAAGCACAAACAGTTATTTTAGAATAAATTTATGTTAATAAAATACGCTTTAAAAATACATTCTGAATTAAATTCCTTTTTAAGTATGTTCCTCAGAATGAATTAGGCTACATTTTATAGTACAAATGTACATTTCGATATGAAAAATTGTATAGCATCTTTAGAACTGATTAAATTTTAAAAATCTTTACCAACATTGAAATACATGAAATTACATTTTGTCTGAATGGAATACGTAAATTTATATTTTGTGAAAATTTAATATATAAAATTATATATTGTCTGAATTTAACATATAAAATTATATTTTGTTTGAATGAAATACATGAAATTATATTTTGTTTGAATGGAATACATGAAATTATATTTTGCTTAAATGGAATACATAAA
Organism: Ommatoiulus sabulosus; assembly: GCA_034697705.1. NCBI lineage: Eukaryota > Metazoa > Arthropoda > Diplopoda > Julida > Julidae > Ommatoiulus > Ommatoiulus sabulosus. The sequence continues at coordinate 18,865 of JAQGAO010002254.1, read as the reverse complement.
ATTATATTTTGTTTGAATTTAATATATAAAATTATATTTTGTCTGAATTTAATATATAAAATTATATTTTGTTTTAATGGAATACATGGTTATATTTTGTTTGAATGTAATACATGAAATTATATTTTGTTTGAATGGAATACATGAAATTATATTTTGTTTGAATGGAATACAATACATGAAATTATATTTTCTTTAAATGGAATACATAAAATTATATTTTGTTTGAATTTAATATATAATATTATAATTTGTCTGAATTTAATATATAAAATTATATTTTGTTTTAATGGAATACATGAAATTATATTGTGTTTGAATGAAATACATAAAATTATATTGATTTTTTAATAGAATAAAAATGCAATTTAGAAAATTTTCATAACGAAATGCAACTTCAAACAATTTTATAACAAAACGCAACTTCAAACAATTTTATAACAAAATGCAACTTTAAAGAATTTCATAACATCATACAACTTTAAACATTAATGTTTATAACAAAACAATTTTCAAAATTATTATGAAAATGAAATTTTCAAATAATTTCCAAAACAATATGCAGTTTTGAAATTCCAGTATATTCATAGAAACAGTTTCCGGCATACAGTACCTAGACACAAGTTCAACTGAAATGTTCAGTTTTTCAACATTAAATCCCAAAGTCACCCCATCAAAAAGTTCCAAAAAGTTTCAAACCGGAACGACCCTCACGGCTTAAAACCCAGCAAAGGCCAGCCGACCCGAGCAACCCGTCCAGCATTAATTCGCATTCCCACACCCTCAGATCACACCTCATGCGGGTTTCTCGCTGACCCCCACCCTCCCCCCTGGGGGGGTGACCACTGACCCCTCCCCTTCGGCGTCGAAAAGGTGGCACGCGCCGGGCTGGCGAGACGAGCGGTGACGCCACGCGGACGGCCCCGTCCCTAACTCTTCCCCTCGCCATAATGCGGGGTCACCCCCCACCCCTGGCCTCCTCACCCCCCGGGCCGTCGCGCGAGACGTTTAATGATTTCTGAAAGGAGGCCCCCCGCGGCGCCCCCTACCTTAAGGCTCCGCGATGGCGGCCATTTTGAACAATTGAGCCAATTGAGATGGGCGAGGGGTGAGGGGGGAGAGACCCATGGGAACGAGACTCGAGCATTTTTTCCAAACCCCAATTTTCATAATTCATAATTTAGGGTATACACTTTTCGATAGGGGCTTCGAGCACAAGAAAAAAAACACCTTATTAAAAGCGCTCGACGCCCCCCTTCGCGGAGGAATAAAGTATACCGTGTGAGGGGTGCAACCGATCATTTCGGCTTTCGCTCAACCCCCTTTTTAAAAACCTAATAACCATTTCGGCGTAATTAAGAGCCGGGGTCAAGGTGTCAAAATTGGCGGCTTCTGTGCACTTAAAATAAAAAAAACAGGGTGGGTAAAGATAATGTGAGACGATGATGATCGGTGAAAGGGGAACGGCGGCCATGTTGGGAGGTCAAGTTGGGAGAAAATCACCACTTGGGGTTTTTCCCAGGTAGCTAAAGTACTTCCGATGACGGCGCTTGAATGATGGGCTACTAAAACGTTATAAATCAAAAATATACTTTGTTTATAGATAGCAATTAACACAAATACCGGAATTTACAAAGGGCCAATTTTGACCGGTCCTACTTCAAGTAGGGATCCTAACTTAAAACTTTTAATATTTTTTTAACGTTTGCAGGGTTTAGGGCACTGGAATCGGTTTCCAGACAAGAAATTTCAAATTCAACTTCCTTGGCTTTTCCAGGTTTTTAAAGAAATTTCCCTGGCCAACGACAAAACGATAACGATAACATGCCAATGTTTTCCACGAGTTTGCAAATCGTGTTTTGCATAGATATTTTTTAAAATTAACACAAATACCGGAATTTTCAAAGGGCCAAATTTGACCGGTCCTACTTCAAGTAGGGATCCTAACTTAAAACTTTTAATATTTTTTTTACGTTTGCAGGGTTTAGTGCACTGGAATCGGTTTCCAGAAAAGAAATTTCAAATTCAACTTCCTTAATTGACTTTTCCAGGTTTTTAAATAAATTTCCCTGACCAACGACAAAACGATAACGATAACATGCCAATGTTTCCCACGATTTTGCGAATCGTGTTTTAAAAGCATAGATATTTTTCAAAATTTTGCATGAAATGTTTTTGAAAATTGTACATATTTGTATTCGGAAAATGTTGATATTTTTGCAAATTTGTACTCGGAAAAGGCCGTCAATTTTGAAAATTTGTATTCTGAAAAGATTGAGAATTTGTAATAATGTCCTCAGAATCTGTTGATTTTTTTTTAATTTCTTCTCGGAAACTGTTCAACATTTTCCGAACAATACACTCGAAAACAACTGAAAATGTTTGCAAATTTGTGCTCGGAAAACGTGGAAAATTTCACAATCAATTTTTTCTTTGGAAACTGTCAAGATTTTGAAAATTTGTCCTCTGAAACTGTTGAAAATGTAGCAAATTTAGCAATTTCAGAGGACAAATTCCTCTGAAATTGTTGAAAGTTTGCAAATTTGTACTGAACCGCGTCCTAGCATTTATTTTAGATTGTGACAACATTAATACGATGAATTTCTCTGATGTTTTTAAAAAATAATTCATTTTTCCCTGATTTTTTCTAAAGAATTATTCTTTCCTCACTTTTTCAAAATAATTCATTCTTCCCTGACTTTTTCAAAATAATTCTTGCTTCCCTAACTTTTTCAAAATAATTCCTTCTTCCCTGACTTTAAAAAATGTTCAAGTTCCCTGAATTTTCCAGGTCCTATGAAAATAAGAACTATTTTGCAGACCACTAAGCCTGAAATACAAACCATTATTTATATAGTATTGCGGTAGTAGTTTTAAAATGTAATATTATAAGATGGAAATTCTATAATTATTCAGAATAATCAGAAACGGAGCAGACCCATGAAATTTGTTGGGTGTTTTTTATATAATGAATACCGATTTTCCTGCAAGATTCTAAAATCTTTGAAATTTTTCAAATGTAAATTTGCATGAGATTATAACAAGCAAACAGGCCGTCACACATGAGGAAAGTTATATCTGGAAATAAACGGCGAGAAATTGCAGGAAAGTTATTTCATCTGAAACAATTTCCTGTGCTGCCCACACGGAGTGATACGTTAAGAATGTATCACCATAGTATGTGACAGCACTGTTTCAAAAGGAAATGTGGGTAGACTAATTTGACAGCAGTGCTTTTATTCCACCCTATGACGTGTTTCCTGATTGGCTATACAACAGAAAGAAACTTTTATACATGCTTGTAAAACCTGTATAACGTCATCACATCAGTTTCTTTCCAGAAATAACTTGCTCAGAATATGATCGTTTTCTATTCTGGAAATATACCTGGAAATTTATTTGCGAAGGAAATTTTTCCCAACACACGGGGCAACATCAAGTAATAATATATCTGGAAAGAAGTTTCCGGATAAAATTTGCCCCATGTGGGACGGCCTTTAGGTAAAAATGGCGCTTCCTCATCGATTGCTGAATGTATTTCAGACACATTTCGTTGATATATATATATATCTTTTTTTTGTAAAATTGGGTGAAATATTTGCTTCGACCCAGAATTTTCACTTCGCATATCATTTCCCTACCCTCAGGAGTCACGAAAGCGTTTTTAATGTTGACATTTCATTAAATGTAGGTCTTTCCGAAATACGAGACAAGTCAAAACAAACGCAACATATTGCCCTCAGTGCATCCATTACTCTCGTGTTTATGTGAGGGAGGGGTGAGAGGTCAAGGGTCACGGGAGGGGTTTTAATTTGGAAACAATGTGAAGAATGTCCATTTTCAAAGTGGACCCATGAGTGGATGCCTTTTTTAATTGATGATCCTAGGCTCGGGTCCCGGTCAGGTCAAGGCTGAATGGTGGAGGCGGAGCTTAATCGTTTCGAGAAACGCTTTGTATATGTATATGTATACGTGCTTTACGCTCCACTGTATTTTCTATAATAAAATCTTGTACTTTATTTGAAATTTTACTTTGATTATTTAAAGTAATGTATTGCAAATATTTTCAGGTCCATTCACGATTTCTCGGAATTGTCTCATTGCCTTTCAGATTGGCAGTTTTTTTAATTTTGAGGATGAATGTAAACATAATTTCATAAAGATATTCTGTATCAAATTAAATTTAACAATCATAACTTAAAAGATGAAAATCTTAAATATATTTTGAAAACTAACGTCTAATATATTTTTAATATAGCAGCTAGTTTGAAAATATATTTAACTTTAAAAAGTATTAAAAATATAGTTTTAAAACTAGAGTTAAGAAATAGAGAAATTCGGAAAACGTTATTTGTCCAATTCATAAAAAAGCACAATTTACGAGAGTTTGGAATAGTTCATATGAAGTTATAAATATGCGTATAATATGCACATGTCCATTAAATGGAAAATTTTGAACACATTTGAACACATTCTAAACTTGCATGTATATAACAAAAACATGTTCAGAACAGTATGTAATGTACACAACATTGTATCAGAATCTAATCGCTACAATAAAGATAAACAATGGAAAAAAATCTCTAATTATATGCATATTAAGGCCGTCACACATGAAGAAAATTATATCCGGAAATAAATTGCTATAGAAATTAATTTGCGCTAAAAAAATTTTTGGTTGCAGCAAACATAAAGCAAAGTATTTCCGAATATAATCCTAAAATACATCTCCTATATATGCCTAATGTACATGTACTGTATATAACAACACTTTTAAAGGGAAATATGGGTAAATTAACTTGACAACACTGCTTATTCCAATATCTTTCCAGATTGACTATAGGCATCAGAAAGATACTTTTAAACAATGACATCAATTTGTTTCCAGAAATCAGTTGCTCAGAATAGGATCATTTTCTTTTCTGGAAATATCTATGAAAATAATATTTGCGAAGGAAATAATTTCATACACACGGGAAAGTATCAACCAAGAATATTTTTTGAAATAAATTTTCGAATATACTGTAGATTGCGTCGTGTGGGCATCCTAAATGCCATCACACACGGCCTTCAAATTTCCGAAAATTTAAAGGATGTTCAAAAAATCATGTTTTATTGCTTGTAATATATTCGAAATCAAACGTTCTAATTTTCCAATTTGAAAACAAATGAATTCGAAATACTTTCAGTTTGAAATTTTCATTTTTAAAAGCCATGGTTAGTAAAATTCTCAGAAATATGAGCTTGACGTTTCGGAAACGTCTAAACTTGCCCGAAATTCGGCAACAAATTGCTTCGTGTGTGACGGCCTTTTCGCAATTTTCGTATTCCAATTTTTTTTAATAAAACAACAGTGTCATGTTTTATTGTTTGCAATATATGAGACATGAAACATTCTAATTGTTCAATTTTAAAAACAAACGTACTGGTGTGAATTAGCAAACGTGTTTAAAAGCAAGAAATGTGCATGCAATTTGCACGATTCCTAAATTAAACAGCAATTGCATGGTTGGGATGTTTTATAGCGGTTAGGATTTGGGAATTCGGTATCCATTCTGAAACACGTCTAATGATCCCAATCACCACATTGACTAAATGTGTAAACATGAATTACACAAACACGTCGTATGGATTCCCAAATCCTAACCATTATATATGGCATCACAACCGTGCATCTATAAATTCTAGTATTCTACCAGGAACCCTTTTAAAAAACACCCTGAAATTAATCGAGCATTGTCTCTAAAAATACTTTTTTTTCCAAGAAACCTATCTTTCATCCAGTTACTTCCTCACTAAAGAGCGTCAGTTTTCAAGTGGCTGCCATATTGTTTTTGCCTTCTACCCTTAGGATAGTCAAGGTTATCAAGGGCGCTCCTAAGCAGCGCCATTTTAAGCATAATAAGCGCTTGTTCTTATAATGGCGCTACTAAAAAGCTCAATTAGTAGAGGGTGGGGGTGGCTGCTAGCATTGTATGTTGGTTAGGAGAGATAAGGGCGCCTCTCACATCCGGGTTATCCTGGAAAACTCGAGTGTTGTTGGTATCGGAGCAGAGCCATCTGGCGAGCGTATCAAAAAGCTGCTAATCAGCTACCTTCCACTATTGCTCTTATAGACCTATGTAATCCCAAGGACCTTAATAATACTCATCATCGACATAATTCCTGCCGAGTGATTATTGACTAAGCCTCAGACAGTGGCGGCAATGAAGACAGACAACTTTTTTTAGGCAGCTGAGTGCGAACTAATCGTCTCTATAGAGCGCCATCTGCAGACAGGTCCTTTAAGTGAACAATAAAACATAGCTACATGTACATTGATTATACTTAAGATAGTAACTCAGAAATCTGTTAGAACATGCTTTCATAAACAAACGAAGATTTTGGGGTACTCCTAAAAAACCTTTGAATCGTACTTCGCAAGTCGAGAAGTCACGTGTCATTGATTTGAAACCTTCACAGCAGGAGTGTCGCTGTTTTTACACCATTTTGCGTGCCAAAGTACGATTCCTAAGGGGTTTGTCTGAGTTTCACTATGATTCTTATCATGATTATTCTTCTAAAAGTAAGCAAATAACACAGAATTATTGAAAATATTTGGTTTATGTATTGGCTTGTATTTTCTTTAAGTAAATAGGAAAAGCAGTAGTTCGAAGGCAAAAAAAAAATGAAGAAAAAAAAGTGTTATGACCGCGTCACACACGATGAAAGTTATATCCGGAAATAAATTGCGAGAAATTACAGGAAAGTTATTTCAATTGAAACAATTTCCTGTTGCTCCACGCATGGAGCGATATTTTCAGAATAATGTCCATACAGTATTTGACAGCATTGTTTTAAAGGGACATGAGGGTAAGCTAACTTGACAGCACCGCTTTTATTCCATCCTATGACGTCTGTCTTTCCTGATTGGTTATCCAACAGAAAGAAACTTTTGTGCATGACTGTAAAACCTACGATTTCGGTTTCTTTCCAGAAATAAATTGCTCAGAATGGAATAATTTTCTATTCTGGAAATCTTTCTGGCAATTTATTTGCGAATTATATTTTTCCCAACACACGGTAAAATATCAATCAGGAAACAAGTTACATTTTCAGAATATATCCCTACAGTATATAATTACAGCACTGTTTCAAAGGAAGACGTTGGTAAACCAACTTGACAGCACTGATTTTATTCCATCCTTTGACGTAATGTATGTTTTTCCTGACAGGCTATCCAACAGAATGAAATCATTTTCTATTCTGGAAATCTTTCTGGCAATTTTTTTGAGAAGTACATTTTTCCCAACACACGAGGAAATATCAATCTGGAAACAAGTTTCGTGAGATAAATTGCCTAGTGTGTTACGGCCTTAATGCAATTTTGAATGTTTTAACCATTTTTATCCTGTATGGCAAGTGGGAAATCATTAATGCAGACGAAATTGACCACTTGCTCGCCCAGCGCCATCTGTTGGCAAATGCGTCGTCAGCGTGCATCCAAAATGGAGCATTTGGTGGACCCAGACCTCCTTAAAACGCATTAATCTCGTTGCTAATTTCGTCTCTTTTTTGAGCAAATCAGTGCGACGTTTCTGCAGATACACATCCTGGTGCCCTCGCTAAACGAGCACTTGAACTCAAATTACTTGCCATTTAGGCAGCGTGCCCAGATAACGGAAAAAAGGCGACAAGCAAGAGGAGAAGAAGTTAGCCGCTCGCCTACTAGGGGGCGCAAAAGTCAACCAGGCGAGGCGGCGCAACTTAAGTACACTTGATTGATGCCATTTCAGCAACACACCTGCTGACCAACAAACTTTAAGAACACTATACAGTAGTTACCTATTGCCATCAAATGAGTATTAATAAGGCTAACCAAATATCATCATATCGCATCACCTCTACAAAAGTGACAACAAGTGTCACTATAATGTGCTACATTTAAAATACATTTTTGTCATTCAATATATCTTTTAAAAAAATCCAGTAATACAGTAGTCTATTTTACCACATATTTTTTTTTTTAAATTGCATTAGTCTTTTTTGCCATATTTTTTTTACTGTATTTTTTTAAAAAAAAAATACAACAATAATTTGTTTAAATATATTTAGTAACAGTCTTTTTTTAAATTCTATTACTGTCACTATTACTAGCAATTCACTACATTTGCATTTAAGTAAATGAAAAAAATGTATAATTATAAAAAAATATAAAACATATATTTGCAAATGGGTTTTGATTATGGAAATATCCCAATACATTTAGTAAACCGTATCAGAAATAAACATGTTGTTATATTTATTGAAATTAAATAAAAATAAAAATTGCTACAAAATTTCATATTTAGTGTATTTTTTTAAATCATACGCCAATACAATCTACATTTTGAAAATCATTTTAACCAGAATTTGGGATATGCCCATTGAGATGGAATTTCATAAGATATTATTGTAAAAATATCTTATGAAATACTATCTTAAGAATGCAGTTTTTTCGATATTTTTCAATACATCTTAAAAATAGTTACTTTTGAAACTGTATTTAAAAATGGGCAAATTCGTGTTAAAAATAAATTTTTAAAATGTAGATTGTATTAGCGTATGATTTAAAAATGCACTGTAAATATGAAATTTTAAGATATTTTTACAAGAATATCATATAAAATACCATCTTAAGAATGCAGTTTTTGGATATTTTTAAAAACGTCTTAAAATATATTTACATGTATTTCTTATGAAATTGTATTTAAAAATACGTTTGCACGATATTTGGAATTAACTTGGGCTGTTTCTATCTGTCCACATTTTAATAGCTTTTAAATATATTTTCAAGCAAAACATTTTTATTACAAAAAAACGCATTTATGAAAATATATTTCTAAAGCTTTTTTTTTTTCGATGTGGGTTATGAACGGTTATTATCGCCAAAAAAAAAAAAAAAAAAAAAATGCAAGTGACATCTATACCGAAATGACTAGTTTAACACTTTGTGCAACATAGTTTATGGACAGTCCCAAAACATGATAAAAGCAAACGGGTAAACTCCTTAATTGCGACGACCCTCCTTCTTATTTCGTCGTTTTAAGGTTCTGAAAATTATTTATGAAAAATGAGGAGGAGTCGAGAAAAAATAAAACGGTATACGAATATAAATAGGATTCAGGTCACATCAAACGAAACCACAGAGAAGAAATCACGAACTCGTTCCTTTTTTTTTCCAAACATTTTCGCAGAATTTCACGTCCGACTCGACGTTGAAAAACTACTTAAGTGCCGGATTTACTAAAATTCTTCGCTGGACTGAAAGAGTTAAGACCGCCATTAAATCTCGATAATCCACGCCTCACGAAGCTACGATTCCTCACCGCATCTTGGATCGTAAATCTTTGTGGAAAAGGTCGCCGAATCTCCGTGAATCCAGAGGTATCCAATATCTTAACGAGTCCCATCGAATTTATGTAAAAGAGGAAGCCATGTTTCCCTCTTGTTACCAGGTTACAAAATATTTACCACCATGTTTACAAACCCTGTTAAATACTCGATTCAAGCAAACGGTCCAAAAAATAAAACATCTCTTAAATGTCCCTCTTTGGGATGTGCCATGAGTTCTCCAAACACATTTTCCACGACCTTGCAATCAAAGGAACAGCATCTTTGGTCATAAAAGGAACAGCATCTTTGGTCATAAAAGGAACAGCATCTCTGGTCATCAGAGGAACGACATCTCTGGTCATCAAAAGAACGTCTCTGGTCATCAAAGGAACGACCTCTCTGGTCATCAAAAGAACGTCTCTGGTCATCAAAGGAACGACATCTCTGGTCATCAAAGGAACGACATCTGTGGTCATCAAAGGAACAACATCTTTGGTCATCAAATGAACGACATCTGTGGTCATTAAAGGAACGACATCTCTGGCCATCAAAGGAACGACATCTCGGGTCATCAAAGGAAAAGCATCTCTGGTCATCAAAGGAACAACATCTCTGGTTATCAAAGGAACAGATCTTATCCCATCAACGGACCAGCAGACTTTGTCCATCCACGAAACAACATATCCGGTGATCAAAGGAGCAATAGATCTCATCCCATCCAAGGAACTTAACATCTTTGCCTATCAAAGGCGCATCAGATAGCTGTCCATCCAAGGATCAACAGATCTTATCCCATCAACGGACCAATAGACTCCGTCCATCACAGGAGCAGCCGATCTCATATTCCATCAAAGTAAAAGCATATTTCTGCCCATCAAAGGAGCAGCAGATCTCAAGACAACACATCTAAGGAACTGAAGATTGTTGCCCATCAAAGGTGTATCAGATAGCTGTCCATCCAAGGAACAACGGATCTTATCCCACCAACGAACCAGCAGACTCTGCCCATCACAGAAGCAGCAGATCTCATCCAACTAAAGTAACAACCTATATCTCTGCCCATCAAAGTAACGTACAACATATCTCTGCCCATTAAAGCAACGTACAAATCTCTGGCCATCAAAGGAACAAGATCTCTGGTCATCGAAGAAACAACATCTCTGGTCATGAAATAAACAACATCTCTGGTCATCAAAGAAACAACATCTCTGGTCATCGAAGAAACAACATCTCTGGTCATCAAAGAAACAACATCTCTGGTCATCAAAGAAACAACATCTCTGGCCATCAAAGAAACAACATCTCTGGTCATCAAATGAACAACATCTCTGGTCATCAAAGAAACAACATCTCTGGTCATCAAAGAAACAACATCTCTGGTCATCAAAGGAACAGCATCTCTGTTCATCAAAGGAGCAACAGATCTCATCCCATCCAAGGAACAGAAGATATTTTCCCAACAAAGGAGCATCAGTTCGCTGCTCATCAAAGGCGTAGCGGATCGCTGCCCATCAAGGAGCATCAGATCAATGCCCACCAAAGAAGCAGTTACATTTTCCATTTATCCGTATAATGTAGATTCTCCCCCTTAAAAAGGAGCAGGGAGGATATGTCTACCCTTCAAAGGACTAGATCTAAGAAATACACCCCCTTTAAAAACACGGGCCGTTTAGAGAGGGCAAAACAGCCCACTTCAGATAACTTGCAAACTTGTTCCGAGGGGAAACAATGGCGCAATGATTAGCTCCCATCATTTCGCCACGCACCCCTGTATACACACATAACGCCATGCCCATGCAGCGTTTTTGTGTCACACAATTCGTTTTCGTTTCAAATTAAGAAAACTCGGCGGCGTCTTTCGACGAGTCAGGCCTTAATAGGAGAAAATCGCGAGGAGATCGCCTTATAAAACGTCGGCCGGACGATCGTCGCTTGCGTCGCCCAAATTCACCTCTTTCTAGGTTAGGATTGCGGAGAGTGGAAAGGAAAAAATGAGAGCGAAATAGTCAAAGAAACCGTACGGGGATGATTTAGGAGGATCCTCGGCGTAGAAGTTTTTCCCCGCAAATGGGTTAAACGATTCAAATATTGTGACGTATGTGCGAGGCAGTAAGCGCAGCCTGACTGACATGTTTTCATTCCATCCCAAAACGACATTCCGTTTGGAAATCGACAAAAGCTGAACCAGAAATATGTGCATGCACATCAAAACAATGGCTCGGAAAAGGAAAGATACTGTGCATTCAAACCCTGATAAGTGGAAATCGACTTTTTCCACTTATCCGGTTTTTTCACTTATCGGGGTTTTGCTTGATGCGCTCAAATTATAGATCAGTTTCTGTCCAGATACGTCGAATACAGGGTAGATTAACCTCTTAGAAGAGCATTTATTGATATAAAAAACAACAACATACAAACAAAGCTTTATAACGAATACGTGTACGTTTAGCAGTAAAATCTAGCAATAGAACAGGGTTCCCTCAGAAATTTCGTTTTTAACTTCCGTGACTTTTCCACGTTTTAAAAAAATTTCCCTGACCAATGACAACGCGAAAAATTCACATGAATTTTCCAAAATTGACACTGGAAAATATTTTTTTTGAATTCACTAACGACAATTTTGAAAATTAACAGAATTTTTTTTTAAAAAAATTTAAAAAAAATTGCGTGAACATTTTTTTTAATGGGAAATTTTGTGTTCGTAAAATGTTAAAAATTTGTGCTCGGAAAAAGTGGGAATTTTTGCAATTTTGTCCCCGGAAAATTTGTACTTGGACAACCTAGAGAATTTTTAAAATTTGTACACGGAAAACGTCAACACTTTTGCTAATTTGTACTCGGAAAACGTGGAAAATTATGCAAATATGTGCTACAATTTGCACTTCGAAAATGTGGAAAAATTTTGCAAATTTCTACTCGGAAAATGGGTAAAATGTACAAAAAAATCAATCTTATTCCAATTATATTTTTAATTTTAATAAAAAAGCATTTTCAACCTTTTAATTTTAATAAAAAAAAATAGTTTTAATTTAAAAAAACTAATTTTAACAACAATTTTTTTTTAATTTTAATAAACAACATTCAATTTTATAACATATGTATGAATGTACTAAAGTATCAATATTATTACAAGTAAATTTTTAATTTACAGTCCCTAAAATTGCCCAAAATATGGTATACAGGTACAGAAGCGTCTAACTTTTTTTTTAACTTTCCCATTTATATTTAAAATAATTAGTAAACATGAAATGATTGAAACCTGAATGTACGTGGTATATGGAACGCCGGTTAAGTGTCGGATTAAAAACAAGACAAAATAGTTTTGGGGAAATAAAACTTTTCACCTGAAAGTTACAGGTAAACGAGGTGTTTTGATCTTTATTCCCAAGTTGGATCAATTGGGGTCCTTTTTGTAATTATGGGTACAATTTATATAATATCGTTTTTAAAAACAAATATGCCACAAAAAAATGTTTAATTGTAAAAAAAAAAACTTAATTTTTACGAATCTGTATGTCTCCCTAAAAGGAATCCATTTTTATAAAAAAAATACATTTTTCCTAACTATAATTTTGCTATAAAAACGACACATTTTTCAACGAGGATAGAATTCTTTGCCAAAAAAACACAAAATATACAAAACAATTTCTGCAAAACTCATTTTCCAAATGACACAACTTTTCTAAAAAAAATTTAAAACAATATTCAATTTTTTTTCTGAAAAACTGTTCATTCGCGTATTCTTCTGATACAAAAAATAAAAATTACTATAAAACCATGCATTTTTCTAAAAAAAAATTTTAAAAATACATGTATATAAACTACCGACATGCCTCTAAAATACGGTTTATTGGCGTATTCATCTGATAAAAAAAATAATCTTATTATAAAACCATTACATTTCTTTTATATATATATATATAAAAATTTTGAAAATAAATAGTTACCAACATGTCTCTGAAAAACGGCTTATTCACGTATTCAGCTGAAAAAACAAATGAAACTTAGCATAAAAGCATACCATATCTTTTCTAAAAACAACAACTTTTGAAACTACATAAAAAAACTACCGGCATGTATATTGTATATCACTTCATGACAATATGTAATGATATTTCATTCGATGTCACACGCACATGTACGAGATCACTTTCCGCGACAATTTTTGACGGCAGAGGTCGCTCCCTGCGGCGCTTTTCTTCATGAATGAAAGTGAAACCGTTCCCAAAACTACTAAAACCAAACCTGTCCTGGCGACGTAATGGATTTTCGGCGCGACATATCGCACCACCCCTGAAATTGCAAAACATTTTGAGGGAGGAAGCGGGGTCCCACCCTGTACGCAAACACGCGCAAAGTGTCTCATTTCTTTAATTGGTCGCCATTAAGCGGCCAAATTTTAAGGTGTGAACGGAGGGGACGCACGGGGTGTATTGCACCCGCTGGACGTACGACCTTCCCAAAAAAAAAAAACTCGAGTCAGGGACAAATTGTGGGAGTGACAAAAAAAAAAAAAAAAAGGAGGGCACGTTGGAGCCACTGGAACATTTGTCGTAAAACCAACATTTCTGGCCAAAAGCCACGCATTTTTCGAAAAGGTGGCCATGGGCGTACGACGAGAAATTATATCAAGTTTCACGTCTTTTAGAGGGCGACGCAACCGACCCCAAGCTGCGACAAAGTGCGGGAAAAACCCTGCTTCCTATTTAAGGGCGAATCCGATTTTTCTGATACAGTGCTCAACATAACTGATGGGACTACCAGTAAAATTCCAGAAATTGCCAAAATAAAAATAATTTTTAAACATGTTTGTCTATAATAACATTAAATTTGAACATACAATGAGAATTAACTAAACAATTTGTTCAAGTTATTGTATAAATGCATAGCTTACTCGGCAGATGGCGTAAGTTACTTAAAGACACTAAAACACTGTACATGTAGTATTTTTTAATTGTTCTAATACATGCACTTGTACATGTATTTAGTTCTTAGTGTTTGCCATGTTTTGTCTGACTTCTGATAATACGGTTTAAACGAACAAATGTTGACGTTACAGTGTAGATACTTCCTCCCTTGAAGTATGACTGAGCGTGCATAACTTACAAATGACACTTTTGTCAGTAGTGAAGTCACGTGGGTAAAATCGACATGCTAATTGGTTTATATTACTTTACTCAATTATTTATCACTCAAGGTTAATTCCCTTCTGAAAACGTGACTTCACGACGTACTGCCGACGGTGCCAACCGCAAAGCTTCTGTCTGAGTACCCCTGATAAAAAATGTCGAATGCACGATATGTAAGTATAGTATAAGTATAATATTTTTTTTTTTGAAAACTTTGAAATTTTCCCTTTTATTTAAAACTTCATAACCACAATGTTAAAAAATTTACCTTACTGCATGAACTGTAAATGGCAGACGGGTTGTACTAACTGTTCATTGAACTAACAAGCGAAATTTTTTGACCATTTGTAACAGTGCACATTTGCAGGTCTTTGGAAGTCAACTTCCGGTTCGATTGACACGGTACGTGTCTGGACGTCACCTCATACTCTTAATTCAATTTCTTCACAATATTCTTCTATTTCACAGGCTTACAAATACACCACCTCATAAAATACCCCGCTTCAGAAGTGTCACAACTCAAAAAATGTCAACTTCTGCCATTTTCTTGCTTAAGTCGGTAAAAACGACATCTTCTGACATCTTGGCTTATAGTTTCGGCTAATTGACAGTATTATCACTATTTTATGGCGCACATTACAACTTGCTTTATTTTCAAATGAAAATAATTGAGTTGTGGCACTTCTGGACTTGATGTGTGACAGTGATATACATTGTACAATGAAAACTTGTGGGCTAAGGTTTCATAACTGAAGCCTATAAAACACGAGTTCCTACGTGGAATTATTAAGCGGCGCCAAAGCTATTATGACGCAAAAACGTAAACAAGGTCAGCAGGTAAGACACTCTCTAGCACTTTTCTCTGCCCACTCCTTCGCGGCCGCCATTGCTGATGGCCTCTTCCGACACGTGCGCCTACTGGACACATTCGGATGTTTGACTCGCATCCGGCTTTAACCGGAAGTTTACCTTAATTGAGCGCTCCACGAAAGTGAACTCGTGGGCTTTGGCCGTGTACTAACACGCGCATATAGCAAGCATTGCGAAACTATCCATAAGGGCCGGTTGCACCAACAGAAGTTAAGACTAACCTATAGAGTTAACCTTAATTGTGTAACTCTGAATTAACCCACCATTGTATTGCACAAGCACGGGTTAGGGAACAAATGAAGAGAAAGGTTAACCCAGACAGTAGGAAGGGTTAACCTTGTGTAATTATTAGGAAAAACAACATGGCGGACACTTCAGATGAAGCTAGGGAATTGTGCACACTACACCTCAAGTCACACAGAAGGGGAAGCCAGGATGTGCACTCTGGCAGCATTGGTCAAGGTTAGTTCCTTTCCCGTCCTCCATTTTGGCTTCAGTAGGTTAAACATGGGTTCCATATAACCCTGGTGATATTTCACCAAGATTTAACTCGTGCCACACGAACATTAACCGAAAGGTTAACCTAGAGTAAATTTTAACCCATGGTTAGTCAACCTCAGATTTTAACCTAAATTGGTGCAACCGGCCGGCCTTTATAATGTCAAACGCTGCTATTAATTTCGAAAGTTTCCCCCCCCCAAATTTCGAAAGTTTTTTTTTCGTCTAAAATTTTCACGTTTATTCCAAAAATTCGAACATCTGACATGATTTCGAAAAGTCCGACTTGTTTTCCTATTCCCTAAAGCAGGGTTTCTTAACCTTAGGGGTCCATGGATTAGGTACTGGGGGTCCAAGAAGATGTTAAAAATAATAACAATAAATAATAATATAATAAACCTGCATGCCCTACACTTAAGTTTGTAAGGGGTCCGTCAGATTGTTTAAATATTGCAAGTGGTCCATGATGATGAAAAGGTTAAAAAACAGGATACTGCATGGTGTGGAGTAGCAGGGAAGGTTTTCCGAGAATCGAAAAGAAATTTAGTTAGGCATATGTTTCCGCACATAGGAGATAGTACTGTATATCATATGGTAAATTTATAAATTCGTTTTGTGAATGGGAACATGTTTACATGCAAGCGCAGATGTAATTTTATCTGATGCAGTGAAGCAGAGAGTATCGTTTATAATTGCTCCAGTGCCAGGCGGGGTTTGACCTATGACAGTAGTGATGCTCATGAAAAATATTATATAATATTGGCTGCATCTAGAGCAGCAGCTAAGAATGTGTTATGTACAATATAGAGGAATGGGGGTAGTCGTGAAAAATGCTTTTCTGATATAAACCATTTCATGACAGCCACAAACGGTAATGGCTGTTATGTTAAGCATATTAGGTCATAGTATGAAATAAATATGCAAACAGGATAGTGGTATATGCAGCTACAAGAAAACAAAAAACGACGTCTGACAAGGTAGGTTAATACCGCTTTCTAACTGTGGCTCTAGTACTTGTAGAAGCAGCTATTATTACACAGTATTTTTCATGAGCATTTTCACTGGCATAGGTCCTGTCATAGGTCCTGGCACTGGAGTAATAAACGATGCTCTCTGCTTCACTGCATCATAATTTTTCCAAGCAACCTTTTTCCAGATTTCTTCAACGCATCTAACTGGAATTGTGAAATTTTAAGTGTCACGTTTTCTAGCAGTGACACACTGATAAGGTATGTTTATATACTGTATTACTATTTGTATTTGTTAACAAACCTAAATGCCACTGCAACTTCAACTAAAACTTAATCATTGTATAACCACAAATAGGTCTTTCCTGATTGGCTATTCAATAGAATGAAGCTTTTGTGCATGACTGTAAAACCTACGACGTCAGCTTTTTTCCAGAAATTGCTCAGAATGGGATGATTTTCCCATCTGGAAATGTACATGTACCTGGAAATTTATTCGCGAAGGAATTTTTTCCCAACACAAGGGGTAACATCAAGAAATAAAATATTTGTAAATAAATTTCGTGATATAATTTGCCTCGTATGTAACGACAATAAAACCTATGATGTCAATCTCCTTCCAGAAATAAGTTGCTCGGAATGGGATCATTTTCCATAATTTCTGGAAATGTTATCTGGAACTTCATTCGCGAAGGAAATTTTTCCCAACACAAAAGGAAATATCAAGCTATAATACATGTATATCTGGAAACAAGTTTCGGGACGGCCTATAAGCTTGACGTATGGAAAGTTTCTGAAACCTTCCCAGATTCTCGAATTTCCACAGATGACACATTGTTTTCTGGGAAAAGATGCCGTTTTATGAAATCCAACGCAATATTCACAAATTCTTAATTTCTCAAAACCACATTAAATCAAAGCTGGTGAGTTGTGCCTACAGGTGCTCTGCCCCCAGTGGCGATCGTGCAAGGTCACGTCGCCATCACGCCTAATTTTTGTCAAATCCGATCTTATCGTTAAAATTCGACCTTTGTTTTTCCCCAAAACAATTTCCTCCTTTCACACCTTTAGCGAAGAAAGTGGTTTTTACTTTCATATCAATAACGTTGACAATTTTTCGTTAGAAAGTTGTGCAAAACTGTGCGCCCGGTGCATCCTCGAGCTGATGTGGTGCCTCTAAACATGCATGGGAACAGGTTAGGGGGTATTCGGGCCAATTTCCGAGTAATGTATGCAGTGAATTACGATTGGCACTTAAAGAGGCAAATCAAGAGCAAAAAATCAAAAGTTGAACGTTTTAGTGGGCGCACGAAAATACTAACATGATAATGACTTCAACTCATCACTTTTGAAGGAGTACAAATTGCATTTAAATTTAGTGGAAATGGTTCAATTTCCACAAACTTTGGCTTATAGGAGCAGATGCATTTGACTTCAGAACAGAAACATCAAACATGTTGGCTCTAGAATGGAAACTTTCTGGCTTTAGAACGGAAACATTTTGGCCTTAGAATTGCAACTTTTTAATAAAACTTCTTGGTTTTATAGCAGAAAGGCAGAATAGTTGGCTTTCAAATAGCAACTTTTTTGGCTTTTGAATAAATACTTTTCGGGCGTGAGAAGATACGTTTTTGGCTTTAGAATGGAAACGTTTTAACATTAGAATAGAAACGTTTTGGCTTTAGGACATCAACAGAAATTGTTTGGCTTTAGAACGGAAACTTCTTGGTTTTATAGCAGAAACCTTTTTGGCTTTAGAATAAAAACTGTATGCGCTTTCAAACAAACTTGAAAGGCTTTACAACAGAAACCGCTTCAAAACGGAACACTTTTTGGCTTTAGAACTAAACCTTTGTGATCTTTAGAACAAAAACCTTTTTGATTTTAGAACACAAACTTTATGGGCTTTAGAACAAAAACTATAGCTTAATAACAAAAACCAGAAACGTTTTGGCTTCAAAACTGAAACCATAAACGGTTTGGCTTCAAAACTGAAAAAACCAGAAATGTTTTGGCTTCAGAACAGAAAACAAACGTTTTGGTTTC
>JAQGAO010002253.1:0-20350 GCA_034697705.1 Ommatoiulus sabulosus | reverse complement strand
CCTGCCAAATGGTACTAATCTACTGACTGCAGGGTAAAGACTAGAACTAGAACACATGTATATATTTAGTTTTTTTTCTAGATGATTCTAGATTCCTCAAATTGGCACAGTATATGAAATATAAGTAGGTGCACTCCATGTCGGCGCTTTTCATGTTCTGGTGCGAAAAAAAACTGTGGCGCCGTCCTGTTGGTTGAAGTGATATCTTCAATATCAACCCGCCCTCAGCCACGCCCTGTGCTTGTAAACGGATCGTAGGTGGGCGTGGCTTTATCGTATGATATAACTTCAACCAACAGGGCCACGCTGCACTGTTTTTGCACCCAAACACAGTCGTATACTGTGAAATTGGTGTTTACATTTGCGAGGACTCTTCCAGAAATTTGAACTCTATAATTCGTTTTCCTGCAATGATGGCTTTCGTGATAAACGTCATTTAGTCAGTAAACTCTCCATTTTTTCCCATAAAACGATCGAAGATGGGCATCGATTTTCATTTGGAAAACAAATTGATAAATGTTAACGGTTCCCGGGTGGAGATGAAAATGTTGAAATGTCAAGGTTTTCTTCGTTCTTCTCTCGATAATGCGAGCTCGTGTATTTTATGACGCTCTTTTCTGAAACTTGGTAGTCATTAGCATTCGGATGCCATAATTGACAAGGGTCGGTTAAATAAATTAGCCGAACAAATGAATTCCACCATCACCTGGCACGTAACGAGAGCAAAATTAGCTCGCGCCCATCTAATTGGACAAATTAGAACGCTGCTGACAACATCTGTCTCGACGCTAGTCGTTCTTGATCAAGTTGCACCTTATAATAACGCTGCCGTAATTAGCGATCGTTAATTCGATTTGTCGAGGACCGAGGGCCTCGGGAGACTCGACTATTCGGATATCTATTCGATCAAATGGGCAAAATACACACTCCCGTAACGGCGCTTAATGAGCTGCTCAGGCAGTGACGTCTTAGATTGCCCTTAAAATGGCGCTTCGGATAGCAGACGTTGAAAAGATGACGTCACGCTCGTTGCAACAACGATTTTGGCCGCAAACATCTCGTCTCTTTTTTTGGCTTTCTTGCCAGTGCGGTTTGTTTTCTCGTCTTACTACTTGTATTGTTGACCCAGTTTTAAGGTTTTTCTAAGTGTTAAAAATAGAAAAAGTGAAACGAGAAAAATGTCGAAAGTGTTGCGCACTAGATCGACGAGCGTTCACTCTTGGCCAGTTGACTTTTCTCATTACATGTACATGTATTAACAGATGTTGCACTTGCCGAAGTGCTAAAATGTAGGAGTAAGGCAAACGATCGACGATAGAGGACGGAAAATTCCAGCTCGGATTTCCACTTGTAAATTTCGACATTCCGGAAACTACTCGAGTCACGAGTGCGGAATGAGAAAAGAGCACTTCGTTGTTTGCATACGCTCGTATACAACTGTATTTACGGTACGCCATATCCATTAGCGGCGCAGTGAATCTTAAAAAAAAAAACAAAAAAAAACAACCGGTATTTACGGAAAATTAGGAAGTTCAACCGTTTCTCACTGACTTACTTTTTAACATCCCCATCTTCGGATTGTAATGCATTTTCGGCATCTTTTAAAGGAGAAACATTGTTCGTTTTAACAGAAAAAACCACGGTGTTATCAATTCAACATCAAGCGGGATTGTTTGTTGATATTCGTCAACGTAACCGCTTGTGTGAACACAGGGTCAAGCATGGATTGATGAGGGATTTTCGCACCCCAGTATGCGATCTCTCAATCAAGTGTAATAACGAGAATTTTGGCGCCATAGATATTTCGCAGAGCGTAAAATTAGACCGTGTTTAGAACCCCGGGAATCTGTAGAGTGAGACATAATGCAATAATCTGCATTACATCCCGGTGATCGATCCTCAACGGCGCGGCGCCACGCGCAGCGGGGGAGAAAGAAAGGCGTGGACTTGTGGTGCCATCCATTGACCGGACGGAGAAACGCTTAGCATGGGCCCTACATTGGTTTGAAATTAATTCTCATGCATGCAATGGGAATATTTTTGAGTGTCATGTTTAATTAATTTAAATTAATCGAAATAATGTTGAATTCAAAATTTGTGAATTTGGATTTACTGTATGTGATTAAAGTGCAATAAAGTGGGACAAGCTATATTGATATATCGTTATATTTTAAAATAAATAACGCATGATTAAAGATGGTTGTAAGATGTCGCGGTGCGATTACTAATTACACCATGTATAATGAAATGTTATAATTAACCGCAAAGCTACACTTAACATGAACTTAAATTTGTAGCTTAGAAGCCAGTCATGCATCGTCTCGAGTGATTTAAGTGTACGTACGTCTCGAATACAGTTGTCAAATATTAGATAGTGGTTATATTCTTCGTAGTTTGGTGAAAATGGGGGTAAAACAAACTTATTTTCAAAAAGTTATACGCTAAGAGTAGAGATGTTCGTTAAAACACCATCACTCTATAGTGAACGTGTTTTATTTCGGTCAGCCTAGACTACTTTATGAAATCAAATGTCCTTATTAAACAATTAAGGTATAGTTTTCTATCAGAATTAATATTTGGTTTATAATAATTATCGAATGCGTTAATAAAATATCCACTTTCATGCACGCATTTTGTAAATCTGTGCAGAAAAGTAAAACGCCGATGTTTTCCACGTGCGAATCTGCACATCCGTGAAGCTGACAAGCTGCACCGTTCGAGTAACCGTGATTTGATTGGGAGCGTTCATGGTTTGCTCTCAAGTGGCGCTTGTACCAACGCAAATTAAATAAACAAAACAAATCTACAATGTAGATAATTTCCGATAGACACGCGCAATTGTATAATGGTCACATAGGTCAGCCACTTCGACGTGCTTATGACTGCGCAATTGACATGGTTTCCGCACATCCAAACTCCGTTCACAGGGTCTGTTGCGTCCCGGTACCGCAGATGGCAGCACCGTTCAAAGGCGCTTCTCCGTTTTTATCGATTCGTGTTTTCAAATGCTGGCTTTTGTCACGACGCAGGGAGTCGAGAAAATGTACCTGGTACACGTGATAAATATTTATGCTATTGATTTTCCGCCTGATGATTACGCGTCCCCGAGCGTCCATATTTGATTTTTCAGCGACTTCTCGAGCATGGAAGTCGGCCAGTGAGCTTACTGCCACTATTATTTATTTATTGCGTGATTGGAAACGTCATTCTATAAGCTCACGTGCATCCACCCGTGAACCCGAATTCATTTCTTCGTCCTTTATTAGTTATGCCAACAAGTGGTTAATATATATTTTGTAGTGTCGCCGATACAACTTTTAGCGTGCCGCGAGAACTATACAGTATATGGGTAAGAGCACGTTGAAGCGTTTTCCGGTCGCTTGCCAACTAGTATCGCTTATAGTGTTAAGCGTTTGCAATACCACTAAGCGGCACTTGTTGGCAAGCGACTGGAAAACGCTTCAACGTGATCGTACCCTATGGGTTGACTTTATTTCTACCAGTTACAACTTCTAGTTTTCTCAATTTTTTATCGTTCAGGAGAAAGTTCACTCACTCGATGCTGTTTTATTGTCAATAGTGATTTTGATTGAACTCGTTTTCGACTTTCACCGTTATTTGTTGGAGGCGTGTTTGCATTTAGAAGGCCGATGTTTATAATTCGGGTATTTTGATAAAAGCGTGTAAATGATAATCAACCTTTAAATACGTAAGCAAGATGCGGTACGGCGTCATTTACGTCTGTATACGCCTTAATCGCTACGAAATACCTCGTGACGTACACGTGCTTGTTCAAAAAGGTTTTGTGAACTGTTGAGCAATTTAAACATTGCGCGCGTTACTTTCATTCGGGAGTTTTATTTTCCGGAAACTACTTGAGGTAGAATGGTATGGGAAGCGAAAAGCATTTAGTGCACTTAAAAACAATACTTCCTCATACGACGAAAAACGGGAAACGATTAAACAGTAAAATTCAATTGTAACAGACTTAAATTGCCGGAAAATAGCAGAGTGAAATAAATGCGATTTCTCTGAGAATTCGGAATGAATGGTGTTAAACAGGTCGAACACTTACGTGTTTTCGTGTTTTATGGGTGGCCCTTAGCAATTTTGAAAATCTAGATCAGCGACCTTAGTTACTGTTTCGAAGGATCATCAAGGGTTTCACGCGTGCCTGCTCGGGTTACTAATTTGCACTGGAAAAAACGTGACATGTTTCGGTATCACCCTCAATGATGTTGGGCATCACTTGTTATGGCACCCCCTTCGAATTGCTTCCACCCAAAAAAATTGCGAGGTTTTTTATTCGAGGTGGAATTTTTTTTCCTGTATGCATTCGTCGAATTGACCTGATTTGCGCTTCTTGTCCAGCTCTTTCTTCTATATTAAACCGATCATGCTGTCAAACGATGGAAGAACTTCCTGGCAGGCGGCGCTCCTCCGCCACTCACTTTCTTCCTTTTGGCTCTGTTTTTTTAGGTATTTCTATAGATTAATTATCGATGTGGCGTGCACAACGTTGCCCTTTCTTTCATGTTTTAATTAAATCCGTCTCACCCAAAGGCCTGTTTTCTTAGGGCGCCCCCAGGTAATTGCGGCTTGGGAATGGCGCGATGCTATCTCTTCCTTCTTTTCTGTGTCAGGAGGGTCGAGGAGGCTAGAATATTGACTTAAGCCTAGTTTATTGTAACCAAGCGTGATATATAGTGTTGTAAACGAAATAAAAGCTCGTTGCATCGCCCTGAGAGGGACCGCATTAACGAGTACGTGGTGCTGCTCGACATTTATTAGCGCCATAAGCTCCATGCATCCTCGTACGGGAGGAAGA
Organism: Ommatoiulus sabulosus; assembly: GCA_034697705.1. NCBI lineage: Eukaryota > Metazoa > Arthropoda > Diplopoda > Julida > Julidae > Ommatoiulus > Ommatoiulus sabulosus. The sequence goes on along the minus strand of JAQGAO010002253.1, from coordinate 15,522 downwards.
CTGCTCAGAAAAAAGGGTTTCCTACCTGACTGTGGAATTTGTGCCTCGAAAAACGAGCCGCTGCTCGCGGGATTTTTCTCGTAGAAAAACATGGTGGATCAGAATTTCCGTTTCCGAAGAGCATCCGTGAGCCGCTGCGACTCTATCGGGGCGCAAGATTACATTTATTATCGCGCTAAAACACGGTAAGGAACTGTTTTATCTCGACGGTACCACATGGGTTGTCGGTTTCCTTTTGCCTATCTGCGGTTGTGGCTGCGAAACTGCGCCGTCACGTGACAGTCTCCAAGCATAATTCATGTACATGTACCTACTACCATGCGTTGCACCAACCTTCGCTTATTGAAATAACCAATTGCTTGGGTTTGAACATTGTAATTAGCACTTTTGAATACAGTAACTCATTATCTAGATTGCAGAGAGGTGCATGCGTGTCATACATTTTTTTTTTGTTATTTCGAGTGGACGCAAAACTTTCGCACTTTTGCGCATATTGTACTAGCTAATTGAAATCGTCTTTATAAAAGCTGATTAAAACGGGTGATTGAACATTTCTTGTTCGAACAACCCGTTTTCTGGATCGGAGACTGCACTCCTGCATGTCACTTATTTTTGTTGTTGTTAACTTCGAGTTTGTACACTTTTTTCACTTTTGCTCTTAATGATATAGAGGATGATTGATTGATCAAAATGCATGCATTTCTCTAGGGATGCTTACGTGTATTCTTCCAAAAAACCTGGATGTGTTAATGAGGCGGTCCTGATTATACAGTATATATAGTCTTGTGTGAAACTCGATTTCGTTTTTCACGCGGCGTGTTGTCAGGTTACTAGGCTGGTTGATTTTTCTACTTAAGGTGGCAGCGTATATATTTGACTAAATGCGAATAATAATTGTAACGGTTTATTTTCAACGAATTGCCTCTAAAATTGCATGCAGTGTATGCTGTGTATATATAGTGTACAAACTACCTGATATATGCTGATTTGAAAGTACAGATGGCATAAAATCTACTTTGACACATGCACTCAATCTTATATCTTATGTCATTGCTTAAATTGACAAAATGTTTTGCAAAGTTTACGATAAAGAAAATATAGTGTCACGTGATGTGCGTGTATATTTGGAAGTATGCGTTTCCTTTAGGAAAACGTATTCACCGGTTTTACTATGCTCTTATACAGTAACTCGTAAACCTGTTGCCGTTCGCGAGTAACTGATTTCAGTATGAGACTTTTTACTATACAGTATATGCTACTGATATCGTCAGCTGATTTGATCACTGATATACCTGCTATATTTAAGCTCATCATTCGGTTACATTATAATCAGATTCTTTTTAATACATGATAATGTAAATTTGATGGCTTTCCTGTCGATTTTTGCTCATTATACTGGGCAAAAATCCTCGAGATAACCAAGCATTTTATAGTGAAATCCGTCAGGGTTTATTATCGAGTAATTTTGCCTTTGAAATTTTTTCGGTTTCTTATCTTCTGATTACAAATTTATGATGAAAACCCCTACGACACTTATCATCCTACTTGTAATTATCTTTTCCTCGTCAGCATTTCAATCTTGATATACATTGACGTTTAGTAAATTATCTTTTGGTCGCAGTTCAAAACTGGTGTGCTTTAATCTGCGAGAAGCAATTGCATCGCGCATCACCTTAAGAGTGCCTTGGATTCGTCTTTTAAATTTGTTTAACTTTCGATTTAGTATAGTCTCAGTACTGTACTATAATAATTTGTCATTTCTGAATTGCGAATTACTGAATAAGTCTTTGATCAAGTAACATGTCCCGTCCTATTATTCTCACCAGGAAAGATAGCAAAAAACTACCCCTAGCCGAAATGCTAGACATTGTGAGATTGACTAAGTTTCGCAGATTTTCCACTGTTGCTTGGAATCGGTAATCGAATCGATTCGGTTTTAATTAACCAACATTCGTAGATTTTCACAATTTTAACGAAACGATTGTCGGTTATGGATTATTTTTCAGCTCTGGACGCCGGCATTGTATATATGTCAATCAAAGAAGGTAAAACACATTGCTTCACTTCTTCATATTAATTGACATTACTGCATGCAGTAGTGAAAGTTCATGATAATATATATGCATTTCGTGTGCATAAACTTAAATTTGCTTTGTGATTGTAACCTTGTAAACTTGTAGAGCTTCACTCTTAGATTTCTCTAAATGAACTTTCAATTCAATTCTTTATCCAGCAGTCAGTACATGGTACCATTTGGCATGGGGGATCATTATACACATTAAGTCAGACTAAGCAGTCTGGTCATGATGGACCCCAACATCACAATCTATCTATATATATATAAAATACAAATCGCGTCCATCTTGGTGTTTGTGGGTGTCTGGGTGGGTTTGTGGCCTTTCTAGCCTATGTGTCCTTTCGAAAATGACGTCCTCATGTAGCGGGTAGTTGGGAGGTGAATGGCTCCTGATGACGCAAAACCGCGTGCAATGCTAATCCTGCGAACATTGACCCAATGGGTGATCCCAAGGCCATGAAAGTGAGAAACCATTCGCCCGAATGTTTTACCCAGTTCAACGTTTATGCTTTCTTTAATCTATCCCCGAGCAACGGCGCCGGGATTTACGGCTAGTTAGTTATATTTCCCGTATTTGGGACTTTAAACGAAGAAGGTGGAATGGAATAGGAAGACGGTCATGGTCGATTTAATACATTGTATAGGAACTATCTCAGCATTCGCCTGAAGAAATTGTGGGAAACCTTAAGAATTGAAAGATTACATTATTACATTCGGCAAAGTTATGCGCATATCTTTACATTGACACTTAGTATAACGTGTATCGCATTAAATAATCGTCATGCTTATCATCACAGTATATAAATAGCATGAAAATTTGGCATACTTATGTAATTGATAAGTCAAATATTCTGACGTGCATCAAGAAATTAGCGCGAAGGTGAATGAGTCATTGGTGTAATTGATTGGCCGAGGTAATTTGTATTATTGATACTGTAGATAAGCAGAAATTCTAAACTCTGATAAATGAAAATAATACGCGTGACGCAAGATCTACATTTAATATTAGAATTCCAAATCGGGACAATTCGTTTTTTGTATCTAAATTTAATACAGCCAAAGTCGCTTAATTCGATCACGCTTAATCCGAACAACCATTTTATTCGATCAAAACCTGCAGAACGGATTTTTTCCTATACGTGTACTGTCCCATGTTAAAAAGCCGCTTAATTGGATCACTAATCGCTTAATTCGATGAAATGGCCACATGTCTACATAAGTTTGCACGAAACAAGTTTGAGCAGCTTTCATATATGAGCTCGTATACACGATTGGACAACTTACAAGCGTGCATATAAGCATCTAATGCATCAGCGGCTGTACTCAGATGGATTTTCTGCGTTATTTAGAAAATATCGTTATTTACAAATATCATTTTAAACATATGTAAATACAAATATACGATTAAATATTTGTATTTTTTAAACACAGAGCAAATTATGTTATAAGGTCATGATGTTTATAGCGTGTTTTTTGACATTGCCGATCACGTTGGTTCCAGCGATTTTGATCGATTATATCGAACAAAATCGCTGGAACCAACGTGATCGAATTAAGCGGATTCCACTGTAGAAGATAATCTGTTCCCGAATTCACTTTCGCTTTGATTCTGACAAATATGGGCTGTACCTATAGAAGGTCCAATGGGAGGACTGCTTTTGGATGCCGATTCTGATTGCAACCCTGCGACTTGTCACGTCATTCATATTCGTTGCCAGGTGACGTATCTTCCATGCAAGGCTAATTCCAAGGTGATGGCATAATAAAATCGCTCGGTATACATGGATGATCCCAATTAGACGGGCCAAGCGCCATGCTAATTAAATCTTGGCGCATTTTATCTCCAATTCAGGTCTACTGTACATACAGGTACAAATTTGAATACACAAACAACCACGACCAACGTTGACCGTAAGGCTTAATAAATGTAAATAAACTATATTTATCTTAAACAGAAAATCCCTATACTGTATCGAATTGATATTCGATGTTTATGGATTAAAATTATTCCTGAAGCTTGCTACGATAAGCACACAACTGCATGCAGCATATTTATGCGACTGATGCAGTTTTATAGATTTCATCCCATACCAATTGGTATTAGTTTCTAAAAATGCACCAACATAATACTATAACAACTTAATCCTTATGGCTGAGTGTTTGGGGAGAAACAAAATGTTTCGGAGAACAACACCAGTGTAGTAAACTTTACCTATATCCCTTCATACTTGAATAGACGACTCATATTAAAACTTAAAATTGTCATAAGTTGCATTCGTTAAATTTTATTGACGAATTTTAAGATTTGGGCGGCATTTCCATTCAACAAAATTGTTAAATATATTGTTAGATTAGTTACTATAATATTTATTATGAAATTTAAAATTATATTACAAATATTTATAATAAACTACACTGTATGCCAGGTTCTTTCAAAATTCTATGATTTTGTAAAGCAAAATACAATGGAACTTCATTTAGACGAACTCAATTAATAAAAATGTCTGATAGTATACGAACCGATTTTCAGTCCCCATCCGAGGTCTGATATTACGAATTACGGTTTGAACAGTTCAGCCGTCCTTTGAGATTTGTCTCAAAGAGATTCGATTTTTAATTACATTAGTTCGTATTATCAGAAATCGGGCGAGGACTGGAAATTGTTTCGTATACTTTCAGAAATCTGTTAAGCGAGTTTGTCTATAATGAGGTTCTATTATACAGCCAAATTCGTATGGACCAAGTGTGTACAATGTAGATGAACATTTTAATGTATCAAAATGATATATATATATATATATATTATTAAAATAGGCAGAAATACAATATCTTCAATATTTCAATTCTTATGTTTAAATGCATGAGAAAAATTGACCCATGTCGAATTCTTTTCTGTTCTCCAACTCTTCATTTATATCGTCCATGTACATGTATTTTAATGTGACACCCAAGAAACGAAAGCTAATAATCATCGCTTTGGTTATCTACAGTAAATACTGTACCTTTCACGATATGACACAGGTGTTTTCACGCGATTGCAAATTGAGCCTGAATTGTCCTAGTATCACTATACGAAAGATGTCATGGTAAAATCTCGGGTGATTTATACTGGTGGATTAATTAAATGGAAAAAAACCGCTGATGCTCGGTGCGCTTCTAATGAAAGGATTTAAACCTCGATGTCGATGATGCTTTGTTCTTCTGGGAATACTGCATGCCAATGTGCAACTTTTCTTTAGGCTGTGATATACGCTCGGGTTTTAGCGTTGCAAATCCGTCTCTGGACCTTCTTGGGATTTATTTCCAATTTCTGAGTTTCGGTTTTGTTTTTCACGTTATCATAGTACTCGTAGCTCTGGATTCTGTGTGTCATCAATAACTCATTGCGATAAAGCTAAGCGTCGATTAGATTTTAGCGGGAATATCCCACGAGGTCGTAATTACTAGGAAGTAATGATAGTACGAGCGTATACCCAAGGAATATGATATACCGTGATAAGAAAGCCATTGATAATGTAGTGATGAGATAGTGTTGCGAAATAAAATCTGGCGTGTCTGGCTTGGCGGTGGCGCCGCTTGGCGTCTTCCAGGTTTTACTTCTGCAGACTACAAATATTGATCAATTGCGTGGTAATTTTTAATTCTGTCTAGTTTATATTTGGCGCTAAGATAAGCAGGAACACGTTAACTAATTGTACATTCTTAACTGAACTTCGCTCACATTATTCGCAAAATTGTGCTTCCGTTTTTGATAGGTTTAGAAATTATCAAGAAGTTTACGACTGTATCTGGAAAATCATGATATCGAAGATCATGAAGAATATGAAGTGCATTAGCTTTATTCGACTATCGATTGTCATGATTGTTCATTATTTCAAATTTGTAAATTTGGAACCAATTAACATTAGATAACCTTTGCTAAGTCTCATACATGTATGATACGTAATAAAACAAACTGAAGAATGACATCAAAACCCCAAAAAAAATATTGTGATATTTGTATTCCGATATTTGACATAGTAACGATGCTGGAAAGTTTAATAATATTCTAAAATTCCGAGCATCTGCACTGTTGAAGTTATTGTGATTCGACTTAATAGTATGTCAAAGTTATGTCTTTAACATATTTTCAAAAGAAACATGATTTGTTGTTATATTCCAAGTTGTATATTATTAATCACTACAGCAAATAAGTACGTTTGCCTAGAAAACATTTCTTGGGTTTCTTCGCATAACAACTTTAATTGAAAACGTGCCTCGATTTTCATTGTTGCGCATGAAATAATCCAATTATTTTTACTTTTGTCATTTTCATTAATTAGCCTTCATTATCTTGAAGAAATAATCGATCATTGCTGTTTAATGCACGCATGTGCAGCTTTTAATATAAAGGTATTAACCTGTATTTAAGCGGAAATATGGATGTCTGTTTACTCAAAGTAATATTTTTGATAGCATTGTAACACCGTTCTCAAAATGTACAAAATGGAGACGCATAAATGCATACAGTATATACCCTATACTCCTTAAAGTGCTTTTCTTTTTTTTATTTTAACTTAATTTACCGTAAGTGTTGAGCATTGGCACGATTATATACTTATTTGAGGATTTTTATAGTTCTTTATTGCAAAACAATGCTTAGGCTGGAAATAATACATCTTGTAATTTTTCAGTATGGCAGGATAATACAAGTATAGCCATGTTACTGTCTGTTAGCAGCAGCTAGAATATTTCTGCGAATCGAATTTAAATAAGCCAGCAGGAGCACGCCTTGATTTTTTTAACTTGAAATGTTTGGTCGGTACCCATAGAAATTATTTTCAGGCCAATTTCATGCACTGTGTCTTATTCACAAAGTATATACAGAAATAAAGCAAAAATACCACCACGAATCTTACTACGCGGATCCCCCTCTTTGGTAACCGCCATCTTGAGCTTTAAGGAACAATTCAAGACATTGGTTTCTAGTTAGCTCGCATAAAAATCCTTTGACTAAAACCATAAACTTTCGCAAAAGATCTAAGATTTTACTTTTCCTATCCCATCACCCTGTTCAAACATGAAAAACTTTCGTTGTTTGAACAGTAACAGCCATGGTTCTCTTTACATAATAGTCGAATTCTTCCATCGTTCAATATTCTTTACCCATTAAAATTCCTACAAATACGATTTGGGGCTGACGACAGTATAGTCTATATGCCAGTATTTCACAAAAGTATATAGCGCATGTCGTTATCGCTACGATGGCACTTGGAAATCGATTACTTGAACAATTCTGAACAAAAATACCGCTTTTTTATTCAGCGAATAAATTCTTAAATTTCTCCTAACGTATGGAGCAACTTAAAGACACACCCACGCGCTTCACCCTCTCAGAAATTGAATTAGTTTCCTCTTCTGGATGCGCTGAACTGCAAATTATTGTCGAGTTTTCGCAGTGTTTCTTCGGGTATCTTCTCATTTCACTGAAAATAATGCGCCGTGACGGTAGTGCATCAAAGTGTATACGCGCCCACCAAAAAGATTAAAAAAAGAGAACACAATGAGGGCGTAAGCCATAAAAGGCGCTTCGGTTAACGGCGCTGAATTTGGCGCTTTCAGAACGTGTCGTTGAAAACCATTTTGGTTGGAAATTACCTAAGCAGGAGTAATTGAGATTTCCAACCGCCAATGACGACGCGCTGTATAGAGGCCGTTGCCAATATAAACTGGTGGATTATTTCTCGAGTGTATGCGTTGCCAATATTTTTCAATACGAATTTGCAGTCGTCGTCACTCGAGGTATCGATTGTCGATATTGGACAATATTTCACGCGGAGCACCATTTTCGTGGCTTTCCAAATCTCTGCCCACTTCAAAAAAAAACGTCGCATTTGTATTCAGATATGCTTTCCGGATTTTTTTTTATCGAGTTTGCGGCATATAGTCAGCATAAGGCAGGGTATGGGTCGAAAATAAATTACGGTTTGGTACTTGATATGCACTCGTGAAAAGGCGGCTTTCTTGAAACCGGCTTATACGAGTGCAGTTCTATCCCGATTGGATTCCGATGATGTTTACCGAGGATGCACATGAAGTTTCATCGAACGTGTTTTGGAACACTAGCTGTGAGTAAACTCCATGATACCGGATTGAGAGCATACTTGAAAGAAACTTAATTAAATCCACAATGCATTCGAACAAACTTGTCGATGGCATACGGGAGTCATTTGAACATCCTACAATTGTTTCATATATAACAATGTTTCTACGATGTTACTCCTATTTGTAACAAAGCAAAGTTCATTAACAGAAATTTCAATGTTGTCCGATGTGGAACCCAAAGTCACATTTACCAAATGCAATCACATTGACTTATGGCGAATTCCAATTGTCCACACCAGGGCAGAGCAGTGGCTAGCCAGTACAACCGGATCGAAGTCGTGATATTTTTGGCACGGTGCGTCCTCATGACGCCATGTTGGATGCACTGGCTACTCTAGCTCTTGAGACCGAGCAGTCGGGTTACTCTCAGAGCACTCTTTTTGGACAAATGGAACATTCCAGTAGGGTGCACCGATTTCGACCAAGTATACGCACGATGGACAAATGGAACGGAATGAGAGCAGATTTGTACACTCGGAGTACCCCAGTGTACTCTTTTTGGATAATTGGAATTCGCCATTACATTTATCTCGAATTTTCATTTATTGAAATATTGATAAGCGTTATTTTGTCCGTAAAAATATAAAATATCTTGGAACATCCAATACCGAATTGGGTTGTTCTAATCTCTTTTCCTAAACGACCTACCGAAAGAGTTTCTGTTTTTATGCCTTAATGCCTTATTCACAATGCATCGACGAACTGTGGCTCGGGTGCAATTCGAAATTTTCTACGTCATTTTGTCGTCATCGCCCTGCCTTCGGCAGTCGTCGACGACTTTGAAGAGTGCTCCAAGTCGTCTCTGACGTTTTCAAGATGGCGTGAAATCCGTCTCCACCGTTCGTTGATATCATTGTGAATAGGGCATTGCGTTAAAATGGAAAAGATAAATAACAATAATTCGATATTTTTTAAGAAGAAAAGTGATACTACGCTTAAATTATAACGGCAACGTTATTAATCGATTATTTTTCTACCACATTCATCTCGGAGCAACAATCTAAAAAATTACAATAAAGCAGTCAGCGCTCGGTCAGAAACAGCTGCCGGACATTTTACAGTGACGTTACTTCAATCATGCAGTCTGCAGTGTATACTCGAAAGTGCTTTTATCAATTTTGAAGTCTTTTGAGCCAATTTTTCGATTCCCAATTCAGCGTTTTGGCAAATTGAGTCTTCTTTCCTATCGGTGTTGCCGGTGCGAAATAATCCAATTTTCCTAAATCCACGCATTGACTAAAATTTGCCTATTTATAAGGACCAAACCGGGATCTTTTTTACGTGTACGAAAACACGCTTCAGTAACCATTTTATTTGCGCGAATGCAAGCGAGAAGGCTTTTGAATTAAAAGTACAGTAGTAGTATTAAGAGTGCGAGCTTGTGGCAGTTGGCAATGACGTCATCATCGACGCCTTCGTACTTTAACAGGCTGCTGGTAATTGTCCGTTGGCCTTTTTAAAACTCGATCCGTTTGCTCTTCTTTCGTCCAAGTGTTGGTTGCGCGCAATATCTTTTGGAAACGGTTCAAATGGACGGGCCAATGGCAAATCGATGATGGCGCGAAGCCTTCGTTATGTGACGTTCACCTGGAATTAACGCAGTTTTCGCTTTGGTGAGTGACTCGAAATTCCATCGTCACGAAGGTTGAGATGTCAGGAAAAACGACCGAAATTCGCAACAGCAACAAAAGTTTCCGAACGATGCGTTTGTTGTTTGCGCGGACCACCGGGTGGCTATTACTAGTGTCGCCAAAATTGGGACACTTTACGAGCTTCAGCAGGTTTTGGCATTTCGAACCGCGTTGCTTAATTTCTGGCGGTTTTTCCTCCAATTGCGTCATTTCGCATCCTTTCTGGAATGATACGTGCTATTTCCCGCAGTCAAATGAACGCGGATTTTAACTTCTGGATTTCACGAGCAGCGCTTTTTTGTCGACTTGACGATAATAGCCCCGTGACATCACCCAAAATGAACGAATGCAATTTTCCGTGAATTTTCGCTTTCCAAGGACAGTTTGCATCCTGGGAGAAACCCCGGAAAATGCCGTTCGCTTTCTCGTCTCCTCTCGTGCGTGCAGGACTTGATTTTATTATAGCCACTAATTATATCGGTGCTTTTACAGAAATGATATTGACCTCCCGAAGCCTCCATGGCGGCTAAACGGAATTCGGATCCATCCACATGTTCCACCTTTCCAATCATCTGCATTGCCCTGCTATACTCGAGATAATTCAATGGCTCGCAGTAGAGAGCATTTGCGCTTGATTCACTGATGCACGAATAAGCCGCTTGCAAAGTTGGAGTATAGAGTCAGCTTTAAAACATACACGATCCTCTGATTCCTTCTAGATATTTCCTTTTATGTTTTTTCAACTTCGAGCTCATATTCGCTCGTAAACAGCATGCACATGACATACTTGGTAAACTTGAAAATATTTTCTTAAAACTACCGTTGTTACTCGTGGCGTGTTGATTCTTCCTGCTTTTAAAAAAGAGCCGATATACGGATACGCATAGTTTGGGGACACGTATAATTTAGGTGCATGAATAATTTTGGCGTGCATGAATTAAGCTACACCTTATGCGCCATTTTTTTTTTACTGCGCATGCCCTAGCTGCCCTTTCTGAAGGTTTCCGTTTTCTGCCACCAGTCGGGCGACACAACTGGAAAAAACTCCATGGTATTGGCTGATGTGATTTATGCTATGAACTAAGTGGCGCAAACTTTGCTGACGCTGCGTGATCGTGCGCGCCACTCGCCACTCAACCCGAGCTAAAAAATTGCCTCAGATAGGCGCCCACCTCGCAGCAGGGGGCGCTAGTGTCTGGTCGGAATTCTTAGTTCGCGCCTCTTCCATCGTTTATTCGCTCGAAACGCTACGAAAAAATAGCGCCCGCGCTGCCACCTCTTAGAGCCGCATCGAACCCACCGTCCATTTTCGGTAGATGGCGTTTTCGTCACGTCGACGTCGCGCTCCAGAACCTTAGCCAGCCAACACCCGCGCCACCTGACAGGCGTCTTCGTGCGCGCCGTCAACTTCCCCATCGAAACAAGACCGTCGAGAGTCCGCCTCTTCCCGTTCCGCTCTTGCTCCTATCGTCGTCCGACTCGGGCGTCGCTAAATAAGATCTTTGGCGTGGGGCCACCCGGTACACCCTTCGTTCCCTCGCGTTCAACAGCTCGGCAGAAGAGTCCAACAAGTAGACCCTGCCTATTGCCATGGATACGCCGCATTGGTGCGACGCCACTCGCCGCCATTGGCCACTGCCGGTGCCGAGCGCCGCTGTACTCACGTCGCCGTGATGTCGTCCGGATCATTCCGCTTTTGGGGCGCGCGCGTGCCGTCGCCCTGAGGTCGATGGCGCCTCCAGGCTGCCGGTCATGCTAGCCGTCATGGTGCTTCTGTGGTCGGTTTGTCGTTACACCTTCCCTTGCCCCGTCGCGCCGCCGCGCGGAGCCGAGCACACGCGAGACGTCGACGTGGCCGCTGGCCGCGACGCTAGACCCAACCACGTGACGTCGCGCAAGAGGACGCGCCACTCGGCCCCCAACTGCACCATCGGGCTGCCCATCAACCCGGCCCTGCCGGTCACCTCCGACAGGCTCAGGAACAGGTAAAGCGTCTGTCTGTGCCTCTTGGGTCGCTTCCTGCCTCCCGGAAGCGCTGTCATTAGCACGCCATTTGACGTTTGTCGCATGAGAAGTTCCCCATTGCCTGCAGGTGGGGTGAACGTCGATCGGGCATGTTATATACTGTACGTAACGTTTCATGTAGAAGCTGTTGAAACACGTTTCAAACTCGGGTTCTGAAGGGTGAACCAAAATCAACTCACGTGACCCGCAAAACGAGCGTCTGCTCTGTTTTGGGGATATACTAAACATTTCCATCTGTTCAAAGGAATACGAGTATATAGTAGTAACCTCGTGGCGACAGCTTTTACTTGTTGCGCTGGGGTGTTCAGTCATACATCGTACTGCATAAAAAGCACGATCTTTTACTAAGTGTACGTGTCTGAGTTCATCGGTCCAGTTGCAGTTGCTCCATACTTGAAAGCGAATGGGTCGTGACAGGTTATTCCTTTTGCATGGTTTGAAAGTAGACGTTCACTTGCCACGTGAAATGTTAAATTTTTCACACCAAATAAACATATCGCATCCCCGCTACATTGGTGACACAACTCAAAAATTATTAATTTGAACGAAATGAGTTGTAACCTATATATCGATGAAAACGACATATTTTGGTAAATTGTATTATTGCCACTTTATTTGACTATTAAAACTTGTTTTATCTCAAAATGAAAAATGTTGGGTTCAAAGAGTTGTGTCACTGCTGAAGCGGGGATGTGATATTTCGAATTTATGCAATCGTTTCCATTTATAGAGGAGCAAACAGTAGATCGGCACTACCTTGAAGTAATTTTAGATAATCAAAAGATTAAATTGTTATATCACGCCAACAATACACGAGATATAGCACCGTACACGTTCAGGCACTTCAGCGATTCATGTGGTTAGTTATGCGAACCACGTGTCATATTAAAAGTGTTTTATTTCTAAATTATATATTACACACTTAAAACTGCTCTGGAAACCATGTACATTTGCAGATCATGAATACACTAGTAGAATATCTTAAGGCACACAATTTAAATTATGTAATTTGTGCTCTTATTTGGTCTTCGTGTCTTTTTTACTTACCATGGTCTTATATTCATTTTCCACGAGATTGCTCGTGACATTTTTAACAGAATTATCTCGCAAGTGGAAAAAAAACTGCATCTCTGTAGGTTTAGGCAATGGCAATGCAAGAATAATTTTGCAACCATAATGATTGGTGCCGCCATCCGTAATGAGGTAATTTAGCATGTCGTCACCTAGCCTCTTGGTACACGTACACTGTATATAATAATACCGTTTTCAAATTAACGTGAATAGGTGCGATGCCATGATGCGGAATTTTTTTTTTTGTTGACGCAATTATACTTAATTGAATGAACTGCTGAAGGAAGTCACAAGATTATTAGAAAACAGTTTATTATTAATAATATACGAAGGCGACATTAAAGATGATTTACGTTTAACAGCTTTGTGTAATTCATGGCAATATTCTAAATATATATGTTCCTCATGCGGTAATATTCCAATTCTTGTGAAAAACCTCGAAGACCCTTTGCTTTCAAAGAGCATTTGCTAAATGAGAACAAAGGCTTGCTTGCTTCCATATGTAACAAATGCTTTAATTAAAACGGCATGATAAAAATGTGGATAGTAGGCTACGTGCGTGCACCAGAATGGACGCCCGCTTATACGTAATGCACAATACGCTCGTGTAATGGTATTTACATTAACTTCAACTTTCAAGAAGTACCTTTTTGAGAAAACTACGTGGAAGCCCATGTAGTTTTTGGATTTTTAGTTGTAAAGTTTTTTTTTTCACGTTCTTCCAATGTGTTGTATACCTTTTTCTTGTGAATATATAAACGAATTCTCTCTGCAATTCCTTTATAAACTAATCCGATTAGTTTTACTTTCGTAAAATATCCAGGTACGATCGAGCTCCTACATGTATGTGAGATTTTCAACCCTTGCTTAATTTCCAATTTCTCATTGTCCAGTGAGATGACCTAGCCGATGAAGAACTATTCTTTTCAGCTCTCGAAATAGAACCTTTACATGTACAGTACTCTGTTTTTCCACAGTATGGTTTGATTCTTTTACTTTATCTACCAATTTAGCTTTAATTTAAAAAAGAAGATTAAACGTATAGCATGGTTTTGTAGCAGTCGGATATACAAATACCCTGGGGAAAGCTAAACGTTTTTTCGAATTTCATCAAAACGTTTTAATGCTAATATTTTTTTAAGATGATTATAATTTGGCAATGGGCTATGCTGTACGTTTCTCTACAGTTTTTTTCGAGTAGAGCTACAGTGTGGGAAGTACATGTAATTATTCCATTGTGATAATATTCATGGACTGTTGAATCGCTGCCAACGCGGGGAATTAATATTGGATTAACACGAGTAATCGCATTTGAAGGATTTTAATTTGCATATCTTCACCAACAAAACATCGTGTGATCCCTGGGAATCTCCAGATTGCTCGCAATACTATAGCAGACAGATAATGATGTGGCGCCTAGAAAAACGCTCGTTAAACGCCTTTTTACATTTTAATGAGTTCTTTTTGGGAATGACTTTAGCGTGGACATGATAATGCCAAATCCTGCTGACTGTGGCAAACTCATACCAGCGAAAGTGACATAAAAACTGTCCTGGTTCGCATTATTTCTAGCAATAAATGCAAAAACAAGCAGTTTTCTTTAATTAAATTCCGAATTATAATGAAAAATACCATGGAAAACAATGTTAAATGAATGATGCTAACTTGGTATGGATTTTCTGGTAGTCCAAAGATATCGTCATACATGTACAGTATGTCTTCCCATCGAATATTCACTAAATTTCACTGAGTGGAGCACAGCCCGTTCATTGCAATGAGTGTCCACATCCAAACATACGTTATTTACGGTATAAAATACGATTTGATTGCTCACATTCAGAGTCTTGGGACGAAATCTACAGTTAGATTGATTTCTTTCCTAAATTTTATTTGCCCACGCTTAAAGTGCTGCGAGAATTCGTTCATCCATGTACTGTAAGCATGTCTTCAATACTCAGTCACAAGGATAGTTCAGAATGTTTTTTGCCCGGGCCATCCTATTTTATTGTATAGCTTGCAATATACAGTGTACAGTATATAGGTACTCCATTATTGGAAAGTGTATGAATAGTGTCACATATTGCTTCGTGTTGCTGCTCATCGAGAAATTTGTTTACATGAACGAAAATCTCTAGTCAATTTGTATAGATACTGTATGCATGTAAATAATGACAGCACGCTTCCACTGCGAACCAGGAGTGTTGCAAATTTAAAAACGAGTGCATATCCAGACAGATAATTCATGAATTTGGTTAAGTATGTTGCATGTTTACTGCATTTGCTACATGTACATTATATGATTTCATATACAGTAGTCAAAGTAGTCCATACATGCACAGACTGGTTTTGGATCTGTCCATGGAGCCATAAACTGTCTGTCTATTACATGTACATGTACTAATACAATGCATAATATTCAATCACGAATAGTAAATATTCTGAGATCGATGATCCATTCTTCACAACGTGACCTCACTCGTGATGAATTTGCGAACACTCTTAGCGTTGATGCCCACAGGTTGATGCTGTTATCATAATGAAGGGAAATAATTTAACCCCAGGGCGCGTTAATTG
>JAQGAO010002252.1:0-20352 GCA_034697705.1 Ommatoiulus sabulosus | reverse complement strand
TAACACCTCAAATTGGGTGTATAAATACCCACAGGTGCTGTGAAACACCCAATTTTACCATTATTTCTTAGAGTGTAGAGTAGCTATATATACGGTCTATTTAATAGAATAATTTTGAATCTTCTCCATCTTTATTTATACTTTTTGAAAATTCCGATGAAATGCAACAAATTTTTAACCTAATAGAAGATGCGGATAGCACGAAACTACATTTGAAAAGCGTGCTTCCGAAATTTCTAGCATTGCTGATACTAGTTTTATCGCCATCTAATTGCATGGTCAGGTCAATTTATTTAGTGTTTTCATGGTTAAAATTGGTTGGACCAGTTTGTTAAATGAAATGTTGTAAGCATCTCTGCTCGCAAGCAGTTTCCTTATCTAATAATTAATAATCTCTCGTAAGAGGATTTCAAATAGAAATAGAAATAGTATGATAAAGTATGCTATAGTTGTTTTTCATTTTAGTCCTGTTGGTTCGCCTTCTGTTGTCCTGAAATGGGACAGATATAACTTTAAAAAGCAATTGGTCAAAATGAAAAGAAGTGGCCTTATGAAATAGGGTCAGTTCAGTATGGAATAAAATGACACACTACATGATCTCAATATCACGCGCATAAATTTATGTTATAGTATCAGAATATTGGTACGTCAAAATGATTGAAAAACAATGAAGTATAAAATGTAGAACATGCAGATAAAAAGATTGACAGAATTGAGTGTGAGCATGGATTACTATATTTGTTAAGATGTTCATTATCAGCAATCGTTCAATAATCTATACCCATGTACTTTCTATCCATTATTGTTCGTCTTGAAAAGATGCAAGAGATTTCTCGAGTTTTCGATGATAAAAGATACTCAAGTTTGTAATCATCTGTATGGGTTTTATATGCGTGTACTTGTTTCTGAATCGTTCGAGCTCATCTACACATTTGGTTTCTATTTTTAATTAGCTATCTGTATACGATACGGAAAAATGATAAAATATACATTTTATAATCCGTACACTATAGCCTACTTTGAAAACAGCAGCATCAAAAGCTTATAAGCACTCGGCTGCTAATATAAAGTACATCTATATATACGTGTATATGTATTCGTAACTCGGTAAACTAAATAGATACAAAAGATTCATTTATATATATAAGTACGCGTATATCAGAATCTCATTTCCTTTTGAATAAGTGCGAATCTTTCCGGGGTTTTAAGTGAAACTCGATATTCACAAATATGCATAATGCGATACCATTTCAAGCCTTGTGAAATTATCAGGCGAATTGCATCTCTTGGGTGAAATAATCCTAACGCCGTTATGAATATCGTTATTTTACGCTAGATTTCCTCTTTAGGCGGAAGGAATAGCATGTCTTAGGCCGAAAAAGTGTTCCTATTATTGCTTTTGCCTCTTGTGGTTTCACGGATGATAGAGCTAATTTGATAAATAAGAATCGCGTGAATATTTAAGGGCAAAACGCGATATTTTCCATCGTCACACCTCTGGAATAAGAATGTAATTTATTGTAGGGTTTATTGTTTAAATTTATCAACAGTTTATGTAAAGAATGACAACTTAATAGAAGAAACTATAATAAAGTACTCACTGAAATTAAAATTTCGACAAAATGTTACATGCTGATATAGTGGTGAATTACAGTTTGCAGTCTGCATAGAGAGCTAAATTTCTAGTTGAAGAACATGTAGCTTACGGTAGTTTTTTTTTTGGTCAATTTTGTATGCATTGCATGCATAAACAAGTATACATGTAGGCTTACTCAATAAGGTGGCCCATTGCACTAGAGAATGAATGAAGATTCTACTTATTGTTATAGAATTGAAAACTTTCGTTCAGTATAAACAATTAGAGAAGTTATTTTCCAAACAAAAATATAAAAGTACCATACTTCAGAATTTATAAAATCAATACAAATCGCCAGAAGTATAACTTCTAAATCATTAGAAATCCATTCCAACCAACTTAAAAAATCTATAAAACGCCCGAAGTTAGGTTCCTAGAAAAAAAATTGAGTGTTCTCCGGATTTCAAACATCTTATCCAAATTGCCCGAGGATCTTGAAGGTTAGCTACAACAATCATTCGTGTGATGAAGGGCTTCGGGGAAACATCCATTCGTGTTTCTAAATTCCTGTTTTTGGTGAGACCAAAGACTGTTTTCGAGCTTGCATTTTTAAATCGGATTTTTTACGAATTGAATTTCTGAAAAACAGTTTGTTGTATAGCCGAAGGTTATTCTGCATCTTTTCTATAAGCATCAACAGTAGCCTATCAACCAGATGTTTCCTTCCGCAACATGCCCTAATGTATCGAAAAATAAAGTTCATGTTCGGCAGTATACATGTATATGTCAGAACATTCAATTGCGCAATTGGTCGTTGATATTGCTATTTGATTATTGGTTTAATTTATACTCTTACTCTTTAAATGTAACAAATACAAAATATAATGTATTTTAGAAATAAAAATAATACAGAGCTTGTGAAATATTATACATGTACATTGTAGAAATACAGGTTTGATTTTCCGTCCTAATGCGGAAAAATGCCAACCAAAGAAACGTTCTGGCCACCCACTTTGCTGCAGACTTAAGTTCCTTCTCTATAATCCCTGGAAATGAAATGAGTCGGAATAAATTAGTTCTAAGGCTCTTTTTACACTCGCTCGTTTATATCCGAATACTGCATTTGTAAATCAGTCCATTCTGCAGTACAATTTCGGGTAGGCAAAAATTTAATCTCATGTTAGTCTAAATTTCTGGTTGTTGAAATTGAGTTATAAATTTGGCAATCTTCTAAACTCAGCTAAGCTGTCCTGAAACGTCCTTAAAAAAATGCGTTTCAGGACATTCTGAAGTGTATACTTCAGAACTTCTGTTCTTTAAACGATCGATTATCTGGTTTGGGCTGGGTTTGATTGGAACCGGACTATGTATACGTGACGATATTAAAGAAAACAAATCATAGTCGCAAGTTTTCATACTCTTGTGTTTTTTCCTTGTATCTTATCTTGTACGTGTAACCAATACCGGATGAAATACACTTCTATATAGAGAATTGTTAACCGTCAGGTCCAGAGATTTCGTTACAATTATCCTTCCCTTTGGCTTTTGTTTCCGGGTGATTGGGATTTTGATCAGATGTGTCGGTGTATTGAATTGCATACCTCAAATGAAACTTCATTGAGTGCGATAGGTATTGGTGCTCTAATAAGATAACAATAGGCAACCGCCACATAGTGAAACAGTACACCCATTGATGTGCGCGTATATATAAAAGCTAACGGCGAAATGGCTCGTAACCCATGGTTTGTGAAGAAGACGTCGTGGAAAATGCAATAGGATGCTCGCTTAATTGAATCTTGTCACCGTGGCTATGCTTCATTAAATCCTGATGTTCTTTTTTTAATTTAAAGTTCTGGGGCTGCGCGTTAATTTCCCACTCTGATATTTGTTCTTAAATTTCACCAATTAGTAGCGCTCTCTCTATACTTGCAAGTAGGCCCTACATTGAAATTAGTAAGTGCGTATTACCAGAAGTAAGCAATTAACCATTCAGATCACTGATAGTAACCTATCATTGCTCAGTTCCGTTTCCTTTCATTTCATTAGATTCGCACCAGCAATCATCGAGTCTTACGGGTGTTGACTGTAACCCATGCCTGACTTGCAATTTAAAACCTATTAAATGCTACAATGGTATACTCGTGCAGCATTAATTTCTCTCGCGCCGATCCACACTTGAATCCAATCCGGCGAACAATATTAAATTAACACTCGACTTTTATAGATCTCATTTTTCCATTGTCTTATTAGCTGGAATTTACACTCGAAGGAATGAAAAGCATTCTCTGTCCCATCAGCGCAAGAAAGCAAGCGACCGCGAAACGATCCTGCCCTCCAGTGGTGAACGTGATGTTTGTTCATTTGGTGCTTACGACGCCATGTACTTGAGGCACGTTTAAATGTTAATCACGACCACGAATTCATCATGATTCATTTGTTTATGTAGGGCCTACTCTAAAAAAAAAAGGTATGCCAAATAGAACCTTTTGAGGTTATTTCCCTTGCCACACCAGGAGAACCTTTTTAGGTACTTCGAGGAACCCCAAAAAAGGTTCTTTTTCAAGAACCTAAAGGGTTCCAAATGCACAAATAAGGTTAAATACACTGAATCCTTTTAATAGTTTTTTATATATGTAAAAGGTTGTTTATAAATTGAACCCTTTTAGGGATAATTTTGAAAAGGCATTCTTTTTGGAATATTTCAGTTCACGAAATCCTGATCAGTATCATCCATTCCGAAGTTACAGTAGCTATGTGATTGCTATGTTTTCATTGTGAAAACGAAGTGATGTTAGGCTGAATAGCTGCTATAACCCAGCAGTTTGAACTAAAAAGTTCACATTTTGGAACAAACATCCAAATATAAGAAAAGTCTGGGTATTTAATTAAAATATCAATATGCACGTGGTTTCATGTGCTCGTCCTAAAATATAGTGTTATTTAGATATACAACTACTATGGCATAGAGTAAAAATTGAAATATTGGGTACAATAATTTGATTTAACCTAACCTATAACCTAACCTAAAACGTTCAAATTATTGTGCCAAAACATTTCATTACATGTACGTACATTACATTCTGCACTGTACACCATAGCAGTTGTACATCTAAGCAGAACTATTGTATACATTTTCAGGACGATAACAGCTATTCAATCGAATAGCAATTCGTTTTTCACAACGAAAACATTGCAATGGAGTGAACTGAAATAATCCAACAGTTAATCATAAAAAAACTGCGTGCTAATTACCTTAACATTGATTTTACTGTATTTTCGAAAGACAACTTCCTCAAGCCAACAGTTATAACACGCTTAAAAAGAAACTGCGCGCAACACTGAGTTTTTGGTTTTGGAATGCAGCTTTCACGTGGTGTGACATTCCTAAAGAGGTTCCTTCAAGAACATTTATAACTATGGAACCTTCCTTGAAGGCCATTAATGGCGATGTGGTTGCCATTTTTCGTTGAAGTGCTTCTAAGCCCCTTTATGAAAAAAAGGTGCGGAGTTTCTTCGAAGAACCTCGAATGAACCTGAAAGATTTTAGAGTGTAGTATAATACTTCTGATCAACTGCTTCAAACACTCACTCAGCATAGTCATCACGAAAGGGGATCGCAGCACTATTATGAAAATTATCGCAGCTATTCCTTTTATTTCACGCATAATAGGGGTACATTTAAGCTGGCCATACACGAGGCAAATTATATCCTGGAACTTCTCTCCAGATATATTATTGCCCCGTGTGTTGGTAAAAATCTCCTCCGAAAACAAATTGCAAGATATAGGATTTTTCCTCAATAGAAAGCGGTCCTATTCTGAGCAACAAATTTACGGTGAGAAACTGACGTCATGGGGGTTATAGCCAATCAGGAAAGAAATACGTCATAGAATGGAATGAAAGCACGCTTTCAAATTCGTTTACCGCTATTTCCCTTTGAAACAATGCTGCCAAATGCTGCGTATACCGTAGGGATATATTCTGAAAGTATCGCTCCGTGTGTGCAGGAACAGGCAATCGTTTCAGGTGAAATAACTTTCTTGCAATTTCTTTCCATTTGTTGCCGGATATAATTTGCCTCGTGTATGACCAGCTTCAGGTTGTAAATCGATCGGGGGTGTATGATGATACTATTACATGTAGTATGTTATAACGACCTGCAGTTCATATGCAAAAATGCCAGAAAAATATACCATTAAGGACTCGATACAGATTTCATGATACCATGAATCCGGCTAAAATATCCAAAACCCACCCGTGGAATTTCTTAATCAGAGACGAACACGGGGTCACCTTGTTGCATAATACGAACCACCTGCGTGCGTATTACGGCGCACGTCTAAAGAATTTTTCGTACCGTCATGCTTATTATGAGCTTTTTGACGAAGCACGTTTTTGCATGATGGCATTGTGCTTTACATGATCGAAAGGGATTTTTTTCAAGAATTCTGTAAATAATCACATGATTGATAACTTTGATCGCGGCTAGAGGTATACTTTCCGTTGGACTTCTATGCGCCTGATGTCACATTTATAATTTCGGGTATAAAATGCAATCAAAGAAGGCATAAAACTTCAATTATGCGTAGCCAAAACCAATAAAATATATAGGAAACAACTCGTATTATTATAACACGAGTAAGCTAACATGCACGCATGAGCAAACAAAATAAAAAGTGAGCCAATGGCCTAAAGAGAATTTGCTTCGGTATACTACATGTAGGCCTACTGTATACATTCGCATACGTGTATCCTTAAAAAGTAAAAACATACTATAAAATACCCAAAAAAGAAAAAAATCCCATCCGAAAATACATGTATGTGCAAAATATGTTAAATTAAAGTTTATGGAGTCTCTTGACAAATCCAATAATGTTCTAAATAAAGAATGTATGACATACATATAGGATTGACGTCAAAGCCCACTTATCGAATGCGTGGGTTCGGGTCAACGCGTTGGTCAGTATAGTCGAAAATATGTTGCAGGAATCAATCCTGTGACTCAATTCGTCAAAATGCAAGACACGCCTTTTAACAGCATTTGATGAGGCGGGCGCTTCGTCTCTTTGAGCTAGGTGTTACATACTAAAGCCACGTATATACAGACTATACGAAAAACTGCCACAAAAAAACACACACGACCAACGGCTTGCCCAAAATCTGTTTGTCCAGATTTGTTTCAACAAACGGAGTGTACGCAATACGGCATTGCGGCAAACCATTTTCAACAAACGCATCTGCTAAGCAGACAATTTCAGGCAATCGTCTGCTTAATCATGTATCCGTCCGTGGAACAATTGTGAACTTTTTCTGTTGAGGAAAATTTGCATATTGACAGCCCCTGCACGTATACAGCTCGACGGGAACGGCGATGAACGGTTTGTTCGTTTGTTGCATTTTTTTTACTAACCAATCGACAAAACGTTTGTCGTTTGTGGTTTTTTGTTTGCAGTTTGTCGTAGTCGGTACGGGGCTTAAGAGAAATGTATAAACACTAATTTAAATTGGTGTTCGAAGTATTCCATCAATCCAATACCCATCAACATTTGCGAGAGTTATAGTGAAAACATCTCAAAATATGCCTATAGGCCAAATGTATATACGAGCTGCAGTTGCTTTCCAATCTTCGACGTTTGCATGACCAAGACTGGCTTTCGGTGCCGTTAAATTGACACAATAAACCAATAATGAATTAATAAGCGGCGGATATTTGAACAAAAGGATAGAACTTCATAAAAAGTAAGGGTGTGTCAGATAATGGTTTGCCGAGTCTATTACTTAAGCCATTTATTAGATCCGAATGGGAAATAAACGCATGCACTAAGGCGTTACGATGCATTTTTTTGCTCATGTGGTTCGGCGTATCTCCATGCATGGAGGGCATAAAATTAAGTATGACCATCGGTCAAAGAACGCCGAGGCAAGATGGGGGTGGCGTGAACTGAAGCGGAAACATAAAAAGCAAATACATATTTTTTTAACGAATTCACACGTGGAATTGCGTCGGTCGGAGAGTCCAAATGACCGATTGATCACCTTTTGTATCAGGAGAAATTAAAACGGTCGATCTTATAGAAAGTATATCCTAAAGTAGTTTTTAATTAAAGTCGATCTGTTCAAATAGCGATGGCTTTGTACACCACACCACCCAATGCGGAAGAGATGCATGATCATGGTAGAAAAGTAGAAGCATAATGTCTATACGCGTTTAAATTATTCTGTGCTGTCGACCATTAATGCCTTAGATATCATGAATAGGAAACATTGCAATCAGAAATAGAAAATTTGAATGGTCAGAATTTAGTATGTTGACTCTTACGAAGTAAATCATACATCTTCGAGCAACTGTTTACGATAAAAATATACAATACATATAAATTAAAGCAAGAGGAACGAGTCACGTGCACCAAGATTGATAACTCAAATTACAAACACCATCAGATGATGAATGTTGAATTCATACCAATTGATTCATATAAGATTCAGATATTTGTAAATTAAGTTATTTTATTATTGGTTAATTCGCTGCTAAGCATGCGGTGTATACTAATGTGCAATGAAACATTCTGTGCCAACATTAATTCCATGTAAACCATTCTGTGCCAACGTTAATTCCATGTAACTTTTTAATAGTGACCTTTGGACCCTATAGGTTCCATGGTGAAAATGTTTACCTTAGTTCACTCTAACACCAGTTTGAGTTTGTACCTTGAGTTCAAAAACACCCTGTATATAGCACAGTATTTCGATAAGCGTACGTGTATGCATCTCCAGAACTTTGAAGTTTAACTGAGAAAGCTCGCAATTCATGCAGTATAGGCCTACTTGTGAACCAAAAACAATTAATTGTCCAAAAACGATTCGAATGACGAACAACTTCGATGATTTTAATGGATACATAAGGATAATTAGTATAACTATTTGATATAGTGGGCGACAGGTGCACACAGGGAAATATTTTAAAAAGGGCGTTTACAGGTGTAAAATTACAGATATTGCTTTGCGAAATTCCAAAACCAAAAAGAAACACCGTCATGATTGGTAATTTCATATACAATGATATGATTTCTTAACAACATCTTAATTGTGCATATAAACGTGAAACGAAAGCAGATTGCGATAGGTTTATGCAACTTAGTTTTACCGAAGTAAGCCTGTACTATATAGCTGGTTTAAATAATGTGTTTGTCCAAAAGGTGAAAATTATTATGTGCGAGGAATTTTCTTTTTGTTTATGCATGTTTTACTAGGAAGCTCGCTAGAGGACGATAACCCCTTTTAACTAATTAATCTTGAAATTAATCTTAAGGCTCTCCTCCTCCTTGCTCATAACATACACCTTTGTGTGATATAGTTGCATATTAATGGATAAACTGGCCCACAGACGAAGTGCACGGCCGTGTATACAGCCTATAAATACTTAGGAATTAATAAATTGCAAAAGCGTGCATGCAGCCAGCCGCTCGGCCATTTTTTAATGAGACCAAAAGTCGTTTGGGCGAGATGGACAAAGCCTTTATCCATGACCACAACATTGAAATTACTTTTAGGCCTATACAACTAGCGCGTACAGTACAGTTTATGCTGTAAATAACAAACGTGGTATACAGTGTTTCGAACATTACCAGATAAAATATACGCCATTAGTCCACGCAATTCGAACTGGATTATACTGTGTATGAACCAATGAGTGTGGAACTTTGGATGATATGCCATATTTTGAAGATCATTTTGGGATATACTGTATATATTACACGCATTTTCGTGTACTTTAAGGTACATTCACTCCTTCAACGAGGCACTATTAAATTTTATTTCAATTTATTTGTGCAACAAGTTGGAGGAAAAGTGGAGGAAAAGCAAATTTTATATGTCCAAGGAAATATACATCCCCCTTTGAAAATATGACATCTAAATCCGTAGTGAAATATTAGAAAAACTGCATTAAAATATAATTGCCATATGCAAGGAACTGCATGGCTGTCAGAAAACAATAATGCTGAAAAGTTAGGATTTTTACCTGAACAAAGCCAGCGAGCCCTCCTATACGAATGTTTCAAAACTTAAAACCTCTAATGACGATGTTATAATTTGTAAACATTAAATCGAATTTAAAATGCATCTGATGTGAAACTGTTTTATTCCGTTGATTAACAAAATGTGGGCAATTTTTCAACAACGAAGTTCTACGTTTAGTTTGAATCATATTTGAACTATCTGTGAGAAAATTGAAATCTTTTTGAATTTTAAATGAAGAAATTCTGATATAAGCACGTACATGTGTACTGTATATAAATGACATTGAAAATAAAAACTGTGAATGGATCACATTCAATATAAGCCGACTGAATTAATTTACTTTAAGGAATTGCGTAATTTAATATGTGGAAAGCAAAATCATAATAGTAATTTCGGAAATTTTTATTTAAAAGCTGTGTATAAATAAATATTGCGCTGCACACTTTCTGCAATGAATTCAATACATGTACATAATAAGCATTATAACTCAATATTTTGAATAGGCTAATATACTGTAAATTACCTTAATTCGAAAAGTAAATGTATAAAAAAACCTGTGGGGTGCGCAAAATCAAGCCTATTTTGACGATATAAATTCGTAGTAATTAATCATCGAAAAATAAATTTAATGACTTTTTATGACAGTACTACAGTGTACATGTATACCGACGATACTATTATATGAAATAATCATACGATTAGTCTAAACCAATAGTTTGAAATTCAAACGTGTGGACATGGTCGATACCACTATGACAAAAAAGTAGGGTGCTTTATTTTAGAAAGGTTACGATCGTCTACACACCAATAAAGCTGCCCGAAAATTCTAAACATAGTTTAAAAAGTGAAAAGTTATAAACATCGCGATTAAAAATTGCAAAAATTTAGGGAAATCCGTTGTTAATGCTGATTTTTCTATAGAAAAGGCACATCAACTTTCGAAATGTTTAAAACTTTTCTAACATTACTTTTTGAGTGCCAAGATTAATTTGAAAGTTAAGATCCGGTCGATAATTGGCAATCAACGTTGTAATAAAGTAGTTCTATATTTATTCTAATTCAAAATTGCCAGTTGGAGGCTCAATCCCCGAGCAATCGAGACTTATAATCGTTAACTTTAATAAGAGTCCATAAACATTTTGTTTCTTACATATGTGTGTAGGACCTATACAATTAAGGCACCGGACAAGCAGTGCTCTTCTCTTGAGTTAAGCTCTCAGAGCGGCCCTTAATTTGCATATGCTAATCTATGATCAGTTATTGCGATGTCCACGGACTCGTGTACCCGGCCAATCCCATGGGGTTGCTTGGGCACCCTTTAAAACCCTTACTTTCGTAACACTTATACAATTAAGTACAAAACAAGATCGAAGTAAGGTCCAGCCGTTCTCATTTTACATTAACGTTTCGACAATGACCCTAACTGGGCAATAGCGTATACACCTACAGTTTATCGTCCATTTCTGTATCCCTCGCAACTCAGTTTAGTCCATCTTTTGAAAAGAATGCTCATGGGACCAAATTCAATAAAACAATGTCAATTCAATCCGGTTGCAATTGACTAAACACGTATCCGCATTTCGTAAAATTCGGCACGTATATGCGGATTTTGAGAAACGGGATAACCAAATATGAATGTGTGAAAACGACATTTGTTCGTGCTTGCATGTGTTTGAAATAATTTCAAACCTCGTTCGCCCAATTCCAAAGTTAACTTTAGTTGGACGAACCCAGCTTATTATCATAAAATCCTATAACTATTTGAAATTGTTTCCTACCTGTTGATCACCGGAAGTAATTCGAATCTTTTAAAAGTCCATCCGCGCTATCTTCCGCAACTTCGCAGCCTCGAGAAAGTGATTGACGATAGTTTCGGACCGACTATTCACACACGACGAATTTCACAGTTTGTCCGAATTCCAGGAAATGGGGAACATGTTTCGAGGAGCAACGCACGACTCCACGTGGAATACCGCCAACAATGGACGACGACACTTTTTTAATAATCCAAACGAAGTCGGGACGATCGCATGCAGACAGATCGGTGAAAGGCAGTAACAAACAATCCAGCAAGAAAACACCTGTGAAAATGGATAACAATGGAATCAATGCACCGGCTGAGAACGTAAGAAAAATGGCGAGAAAAAAAAGGGCTATTTGTAAACATTAACGAGCAACTGAAAATAAGTAAACATTGGGAAAATTTGAACCACCTTCTTCCGAACGACGTTATCGCTTCAATGTGTGCGCCACTTCTAAAAATCTAGGCAGCCGATCGGCCAAGAGAGGCATCTGCGCATGCGCATCAGCGTATCTCGCGTCATACAGGGTGGCTAAGAAATACTGAGTCCATTCGAAAGAATAGACTGCTCGAAACCTTGAAATTTAAAAGGCGTCGAATAACAGCGAGTTCAATCTGGTATCTTCACAGATAACATTTTAACTCGATTTAAACGAAATTGTTTAACCCAGAAATACCGCATTTAGGTGTATTTATAATTGCTTACTGTATAACTGGGTCCCTTGTATTACAGTGATTTTATAGGACATGTAAATGGTTTGCAACAGCATCACTCAATATCATGGGACCAACAATTCTCTAGAGGACTTTAAGAAAATATGTGTTCACGGAGTGTGGTACTAAATTAACATTTCAATTTTTTATTTCCCTACGATGTATTTTTAATCATGGTTTGCCAAACTCGGTTTCGTACACTGTACATGCACTCAGCACATTGGAAATCAACGACTCGCCGTTTTCAACGTTTATCGCCAAGCAGTATAGCATTGGTAGTCTTTACAAATGAATTGCTTAATTTTATATATTCAACGGTTGTCAACATTTCACAATGTAAGACATTTGTAAATGCAAACTGCACAGATGAGTGAAGGAGCTAAAGAATTCTAAAATAAAATTAAGGGTAGCTTCTTGCTTTCAAACAGAATTCGGTGCTAATTTCCCTGAGAATGTTTCAAAACTCTAATCTTCAAATATAGTAAACTTATTCATGCATGTGTGTTCAATATTAAAGGTTGTGTTCAATGTTATCTACATGTACAGTATATCACTCATTACTATGACATCGAGTGTCATGGTAACACGGCGAATCAACTACATGTATATATATAAAAAAAATCAGCCTATGCGTGTGCTCTATTAAGGTTACAATATCTGTAAAAGTTTATCATTTTCTTAAATACACATATAGGAATGAACAGATAAACGTGGATTGATAAAAGTGATATTTAAAGGTCCATTGAAAATGAAAGGTTTTGATGTAAAGGACTGCTACTATAATAAATGTAAATTTGTAATTTTCGAGAAGTATGTGATTCTCAATGTATACCTTTACGTCATTAATATTAACTTCCTTCTAAAATGTATTTAACTGGAATTATATAAAACAAAGTTATACGCCAGTAAGCATATACAGTATAAGAAAACAAGTCGAAAGTTAGAAATAAGATTTTTTTCCCATATAACCGTTTTTTTATTATATTTACATTTACATGTAATTCATTAGAAAACCCATTGGCTTATTCAGGAAACAATCACAACATTATAATAATTATTTAGTCTATTGTTTTTATTTTTTGCAGATTTTTTGTTGTTTTCGTTACTGGTCAACATTTTCTGGATTTGGCAGGGAGTACCAGGTATTATACACCTATAATCCACCCGACGAACCAACGAAGAGTTGTTTTTGCTATATCAACTAGTCGTGGCTACCGATCGGTGATATCCTATAAATTAATGCATTATTTTATGCTCAATTTTTATAATGCACATTTTGATGTTGCATTGATAATATTTAATTATTATTTTTTTTAAATGTACCTCTAAACTCTAGATTTTATGGAAGACTTTTCCTATGCAAAACGTCATTTCGCGTGCCTGAAACAATTTATGAGCAATATCCGACATATCGTTAAGGATCACTTCCAGTTCCGACAAAAAACAATAATGTTGATGCCGATACAAATGGCTCTCTATAACATCGCGAAATTTCCCCTTATGAAACGTAAAAAGAATTCTTAATACACGTGTTTTTAACACGTCTTTGCCAATGTTTTCCAAATAACCATTTTTCAATATCTATTAAACATGTTATTGCATGAAGTTGGCAACTTTCCATGCAATCGTGACTAAGACATTACAATTTTGATGGCTTTGACATACGTGTATATGATACATCCGCAGAAAACATGTTACGCGTGCACTTTCACATGTCTTAGCGTGTTCGTTTGCATTTTTTAAAACTTATTTCTTCTCTTTAAGCGATGATACTTTATTAAAGTAATCGTAGTGATAATACTTTTTCAAGTTTAGATACATTTGAAAAGCGAATTAAGTTGTGTCTATTCTTGATTCCATCTAAAAAAAACCTGATCAAATGTGTCCATCCATGACAGTCTGATGGTCAGTTTCAAGAAATTTAATCCACTGCAAACAAATCGCAGTTCCATGGCAAGTTATTAATTAGTGGTTGACTGAACAATGTTGCAACAGGCCAAGTGTTTTTAGATTTAGTTCCCCGTTTCCCTAAAATTATGCTATAGTGCTCAAAGATGAAATGGGAAGAAACAGGGTTGTCGTAGCTTTCATCTCTCACGTCCCATTGCGTTACAAGTTTGTTTTCTCTTCAGCAAACCACCTTGTACTTTATCCAACAAAGTAGTCGGTTGGTAAACCAACTGTGCTTTTTCGGAGTGCGATAACAGTAATTTTCAAATGAGGGTGCGGTCGGCCTTTTTTACCTGATGAAAAAGGGGTTGGCATTACAGCGATATAGCGTACTATATAATACACATACGGAAATGAAAACCTCTAAAATTCCTTTTTAAAACTGAAATTGCACATATAGGCTGCTAAAACAAAAAAAAAAAAAAAAAACAATACAAAAAATACGAAACGTCATTTTTATGTATGAAGAGGTGATTGGACATGAGAGTTTACATGCAAGCGTGTATAAGGGAGGATTGTAATGTCGGTACCTGCATGCACGCTGCAGTTGGGATGTGGTTTAGGGTGCAAGACACCACTTCCGACCCCCATAAAAATGTTTTACGGTAATCTGTATCTTTTCAGCGGCATTTTAATAGCGCATTTTGGGGAAATTCGTGAAGATTCACCACCCGTTTTCTATTCCCATGACGCCAACTATACAGTGCACGTTTATGTTTATTGTATTAACATATTTTACAACTGAAAACAAAACTGTTTGTTCTTGCAGGATATTTTTTTGTTTTCAATTAAAACCCTATATATACTTTCTCCAGTTTTCTATATTTTTGTCCTTCACCCACATAGAGGCCCTTTTTATCTTGTTTTTTCACACAAACCGTCGACTAAGTGGCATCCGTGTGTCCATGGATGTCTACATTTCAATTATTTCACACGTGCGAACAAACCACTGGTGAAAATTGAATGGACTGAGGAAAATTTGCGTCGAAAAAGCTTGTCATCATCTTGTTATACAAAATAGTCTATGTTACTAATTAATTCTAAGTTGCGGTACAATTTTTTTAACTTAATCCGTTGCAAACCATGTGCAAGTTTCTTATGAAACCATAAGAACTATCTCATGGCTTGAGGAATATAAATGTCGTAAACGTTTTATTGTAAATGACATCACTGATAAACTTTTCTTGAAAGCCTTTTGTCTTAAAAGCAAGCACTTTTGCTTATTTGTTGCCATTCCAAAACATTATATATGAAATATGTGTAAATTCCCTAGATTGTGTCGTCTTAATCAAAACTGATCAATGGAACCAAATTTAGGCCTCCGGTTTTGTCGTATCTATCAAATTGTTCAATTGTCTAAACCAGTGCAACGCCAGTAAATACGTATGTATCTAATAGTATATGAATTTAATAATCTTTATCGGGTTTTTTTTAAAATCAGCAGGCCTAAGCGTATATTTTTGCACCTGAAAAGCAGTCTTGCATGAATGCAAAACCGCAGAACAACCACTTTATACTCATCTCGCCATTATAATTAATCTGGAATTGCTATAAGTCAGAAAAAGAGAGAAAAAAAAACTTTTCGCCTCATGCATGCAGTCGGTGTATAAAAACGTTACAAATCTATACAAAATGAATAGTGTCATTTTCTTATTCTAGTTTAATAGAGCTAGGGGCCTATAACCTTAAATGTGTAATTCAGGCTGGTGTGTGCATGCTACGAATGTTCACTCCTTTGATACAAAACACGGAATTAATACAAAGTCCTGCAAGGTGGGCAAAGGTGTGTAATTTGCCATTGTGACGCATCAATGGACAGCACAATGGACTGAAAAACGACACAATGCTTACTTAATAACAGTTTATGCGTCGGCCATTGTTGCTCAATGCTTATACATTTACAAGATGCCTTCAGTCATTAAGAACACGTATTCGGATGTTACATATTGTGCAGGCAGCGTATATAAAATAAGAAAAATACTAATTAGTATGACAGTAAAAAAATGGTTTCGAGACTTCGCCTAATTTTTTTTAGTTTTATAAATAGAAATTATAGTTTGCCAAAATGTCCTCGGGTTTCATATTTGTCAAATGTATATCCTACGAATGTATACATGTAATCGATAAAACTACAACCGAATAGCGTAAAGGTGCACGCGATATATCAATTGTGATGCTAATATTGCATTTTCTGTCGTTTTACAGAGAAAGAGAGAATTAAATAAGCTTAACGAACTAATTGAGAATTGTTGAGAAAAATTAGAAAAGTAACCTCATTTAAACTTCTCGTTTTGAGTACAGACGGGCTTGAATTCACTTTACATGTACAAAAAGTTCAAGAATGCAGAGAGGGCATAAATTAAGCCATCATAAATACGTTAATGAGCATGAATGCTATCATTTTGTCACTTTGCGCACAAAAACATATGTGCAACTATGCGGAAAAATTTTAACACTGTTCTCCATAAAAATATCACCTATATAGAAATTGTGCTGAGGTTTACATTTTGCAGTAATGCTTATACAGTATATGGGATTGGTCTGTAAGTGGCATCAATCACATTTTTATACGAATTTAACAACAAAAAGCTCTGTAAAAATGCTATTCCAAGCATATATGTTTTGCGACACGTTAAGGATGACTAATTAATTCGTGCTTATAGCTGAACCATATAACATTAAATGTTTTCTATGGCCCTCAACGCGTATAACAGAGGGTCAGTTACTTTTGCACCATTAATTTAATTGGCCGTTATAGCAGTTTTCAACTCCCATTGATTGTCGGAGAGAAACGTGGATTCGTAAATACTTTACAAAGTGGAACCCATTAGGAATTTAAAACGAAAATATTCAACTTGAGGTTATTTCAGCCTGTAAAACCTGAGTGCATGCATGCACAAACCCTTCGAGGTATACAGTCAACTTTCTAAATTTAATTATTTATACATAACGTTTACAACAATGTTAATCGTTTTCGTAATTAGGTGCGACTTTTAATTTCTCACGTTTGTAGATGTACAAAAAAGGATGAAAACAGTGGCACTGCTGCCAATACCGCTAAAGTTCAAGAGTGGCCCTAGTTCACACGATTAAGTTAATCACCGGCAATCCACGATGACAACTCGCTTTACTCACGAAACATACTTTGAAAATGACTAACCGCTTAGTTTATATGATCGAGCTGAAATTGTAATTACGTGAATCATATTGCAATTTCATTTCATTTGATGTTTTTGAAATTGGCCGAAATGTTAATGGAACTTTATGCATCTTGCGAGAATGGGGATAAACCATGTGAAGACGTATTCAAGTCATGTGGCGGCAATGGCGTGTATACGTTTAAGCGTTGAAGTAACGGGTATGATGACTGCAGTCTCACTTCATGAGAGTCATGAGACAAAAAGCTCTTTTTCATTTGAAACAGTGAAGCAGTTTTCATAAAAGGAACGATTATTCAACATTCTATTACATGTATCAGATGACGAATGAGTCAGTGATGAACATGTTTGCAATTAAAAGCACTTGTATTTTCCGACAAAATGACAATTCTTATTTGACGAGACCTTATACTAAAATTTGCCAAAGATTGAGCATCCATTTAATGAAGGGGTAGAATATTCTTTAGATAATGCTAGGCTGTTGGGAAAATACAGTATTCTTTTTGCATATATATGAAATTGAGAATTTGGGCTATACCCAAAATCTTTCACAACTGCCCTTGCTGTAAGTAAGATATTGCTTATGGGTGAGAACACAAAGAATGCTTACTTTCGACGTGCTTCTTTCAGCTTCTTTCGTGCTTGTTTTCAGCTTCTTTTTTCCAGCTTTGGAAAGCACAATGAACGCTGATATCAGCGTGACCTCATGATGAGTGCAGGACACGTTTGTACGGTACATAGGCGGCATCGATGGATACACATTTGACGAATAGTGATCTGTGTGCCACCCCTGTGTCTTAAAAATCTGCTTTCGGATTTCCAAAAAAGAATGTTGAGCTGGCTCAG
Organism: Ommatoiulus sabulosus; assembly: GCA_034697705.1. Lineage (NCBI taxonomy): Eukaryota > Metazoa > Arthropoda > Diplopoda > Julida > Julidae > Ommatoiulus > Ommatoiulus sabulosus. The sequence continues at coordinate 2,288 of JAQGAO010002252.1, read as the reverse complement.
CAAAGCTTTCTTTGTGTGCACCCTCATTTAAAACGCATGCCGCATTCTTATCCCCCTCGGTGGCGCTAATGTACGCCGAGTGGGAAGCGCCTGCAATAAGCATTCAGTGTGTTCATACCCTAATCCATGAGATGCGTCAGAATGAAACTAGATGTTGAAGTAACGTGACTTAATATTTTATTGCGTTTGTCCAGTTACGCCTGCAACCTACATTTCCAGTAAGATGTACGAGCCCGTGCATGTATAATTCACGTATTTTTTGTTCGTTTGATCGATACAGTGGTAACCGAGTTTGTTTTAAAAGGGTGTGCCTAGATTGCAGCATTTTTAAACAAGCTGCGAGCGGAAATAAACCTTACATACATCATTTGTTTATATTCTGAAGTTATCACGAAATCTTTTTTATGACTGCGATCTGTGAGGGGTTAAATTGCTGCAAAAAAAATACAGACGTCCTTTGTGGACAAACCTCGTCGATTCAAGCTATACGCCTACGTACCTAAAGTATGGAAAAAAATCTTTATACTCAATAGTTGTTCTTCAAATAAAACGCAGAAAAGCAGGCAACAGTGAAGCAGCAAAAACTATCCTTTTTTTGCTAGGGATTCATTTCCCACGAGCTCCAAATTTAATATCGGAGAACCTACTGCCAATTGTACGTTTAGATTAACTACGTACGCGCGATAAAAAAACAAGGTCGAATACAAATAGGACAACGGTGGCTACACCGAACGAAAAAAAAAAAGCCGGAATGAATTGGTGAAAAAGGATGCTACTTTGAAATCTGACTGGGCGATGATACCCTCGAGACAGCATCGCGTAACTGTGGCTTTCCTATTAACAGTGCCTCTGAGAAGTTGATTACAAAAGCGAGTCTGAGGGTGGGGTTGCATTGCATCGTGCATGACGATCAATGTTATATGCATCCAACAAGTACGATCACCGTGCAGATACGCACTTAAATTGGACAACGCTATTGCCAGTCCACCCCCGCAACTACGAAAATAATGAGTATGGGAAGCTGCCGGTGAACTAGCATTTCAGAAAAACTTGGTTTTTTTCTGAATACATCCGCAGCATGCAGTGGGTGCTGCGGGACTTTGCGTTACATGTACTTCGTATTACTGAGCAATGAATAGAAAGCCTGTGCATTGCATATCGGGAAAAAATCTCATGAGAAATAATTAGTAACGCCAATTACCACTGCACAAAACGAAAAGAGCTATATATATAGTGCACTTGTGTGAGACAATCGTTCTTCATGGCGATTCCGGTGGAAATTTGTAATTTCATTGCATTTTGACTATTACTGCAAAATGGCTACATACTGTAGCTAAAAGGTTACACTTTTTAATATATTCACTTTCGATAATACGAGAATATTGCAAAATTCTTGCGTATATACATCGTATTTTTCAGGACTATTAGCGTCTAATGTTATTGTGAAAAGAAAACTTTTTTCGAAATTAATTTTCGTGAATAGATGCTAATTATAGGGGTAATCCTGCAAACAGAAGCTTTACGAATCGTACTTTGGTGTACAGTCGCAAAGTCGCGTGTGCAAAATTGACACGCTATAATTGGACTACAAATAATAATTCTAGGTTATTTTATACCAACTAATGCATGCTTTTGCGCACGTGACTCAAGACTACCAAAGTATAACGATGCGTAAAGCTTCTGCATGAGTTCCACTAATATATACGAGCGTATTGCAGATAGATGGATGTATTAATTACAACAGGTTTTATTGTTCTTATTGATTAAATAATCTCTACGCACCTAAATGTTAATGTATAAATCCTTTACAGATGCAATCATGTACATCGGATTGCACTCATCGTAATTTGGTGTTATTATAGTGAAAGTTTACTTTACTCCAATCCTTTTAATTGCTTCTCAGTATAATGCATTGTTTTTATAAAGCTAACAGCTACGGCAAACAATATTTAGGGAATTGTTTGAAATATGATAAACATATTTACCCACTTAAAAAGTGTTGCATCTGCGCACGCATGATTTAAGCTTGTTTTTATTTCAAAAACATGCTTGCTATAAATTGCAAAATAATGGACCAAACGCAGATTTCTTCATTATACCGGTATCAGGCGAAATTTAATTCATTTTATTAGAGTGGATGAAAACGTCACGTGATACCAACTCTTACATTACTCCACATAAAACCCATTGTTACCGGATAGAATTAATGTGAGTAGTACATAGTGCCCACTCTGGACATGTGGGTGGTGACTTCCGGTGGGTGGTTCCACCCACCGGAAGTGACGTCA
>JAQGAO010002251.1:0-20353 GCA_034697705.1 Ommatoiulus sabulosus | reverse complement strand
GTTGGGTCCGTGATGAAGAGGCGACTAGACTTGGCCGGACCACAGGAACTCACCTCCTGTGGCGGCCGCGCTAGTTTTCCTGGACCTTGTAAGAGCAGGGTGTTTTGCAATGCTCCGCGGCGTCCCCGAACGTCGCGTGGTACCAACAGACCGAGGAGTCGTCCGCTTGTTGGCTCGTGGTCCTACGCCGGGAGCTGGAACGTGGCCGGCGCGTGCGAGATCGCTGTCTTGGCTCACGGGAACGCTCCCCCTTTATCCCTGCAAGCTCCGCGGAGATACTAGTCATCGCTGTTGTGAAGGATGACATCATCTTCATTAGGTCGGCGATGGTCGGCTCCGGCGTGGCGGTCTGTGCAGCGGCCACTGCAGGACGTTGTGCTGGCGGTGGGAACGTAGTCCGCTGCATATCGACAGGACACAACGAGAGAGACGCTGACTCGAACAACTGGTCGGCGAGGGGCATCAAGTAGTCACAACACTGTGCAGAAAATGGGGCCAACCCCATGCGGATGGCCGCCGGAAGCCGCTGCAACCATAGGTTCTTCAACATAGCATCAGGAATCTGCAGGGAGTGGGACTTCGCTCGCATGGCGTTGAGGAACACAGATGGCTTGCTGTCTCCCATGTCCATTCCCGATATTACCGAGTTCAATTTGGTGAAGTCCGATTCCCTGAAGCGGGTGATCAGGCGCTCCTTCAGTGCCTCAAATTTTCCGGTGGCCGGTGGCGCGCGGATGATGTCCCCTACTTCTCTGCAGATGTTGTAGTCAAGAATGTTAACTACGTGGTGGTATTTAGTAGCATCTCGGGTGATGCCGGCGATCTGGAAACTGGACTCTAGACGGAGGAACCAAGTTTCCACGTCTTCCGGCCAGAAGGCTGGAGCCTTAAACGCGATCCGGCCGATCTGTTGACCTTCAGGTTCGCAGGTAGCTGGGTCCACAGTGAGCGTTGTTGTGGCATCACCAAGTGGACGGGGCTCGGCAGTACTTGTCGATAAACTTGAGTCGTCCATCATCGCTATGTTTAAACCCAGTAGGTCGTGGCTTAGATGCTCCATGCTGTGTTAATTGACAAACTGGCAGAAACACGTATAAAAATTCGAAAGAAAGGCGGTAAATGGCGCCTGAAAAGCTAGGTGCGTGGCCGGCACCAAGGGGACTCCGTAGACTATGGAACCGCGTGTTTGGTGAAAGTCACGGTGCACGGGGTACACCTACGGGCCTCCGTAGATTCGAGAATCGGCAGACGACGCGAGCGTGCAAGTCACGATGCACGGGGTACACCTACGGGCCTCCGTAGATTCGAAAAGCGGCAGACGATGCGCAGGGTACACCTACGGGCCTCCGTAGATTCGAGCAGACGATGCGAAGGGAAAAATTCGAATCCCCGGCTGTTAGGCCTAACGCGAATGTTTTAATTCAAGACGACTTACTGGCTGGATATTTCTCGCTGGATTCTTGAAAGACAGCAGAATATGGTTGAAAGTTCGTTTTAGAATCCGTTGGTTATTTGCAGGTAAGTCTGTTCACAAAGGGCGTGCTTTAAAATCACGTCCGGGTCACCAATTTAGGACTCTTGGTTGAGTCCACTGCAGTTTGAAACTTACGTTTAACAACGCACTAAATTGCTAATATAAGAGATCGATTGAAGATCTTAACAAATGCTTTTAATAATTGCGAAAACTAATACAATTAAATCCACGTGTAGGAACAAAAGTAAAACACACAGCGTGGTCGGACACGTGCTGCTGAGCGGAAGTCCGAGCGTGGGTGAAGGAATTGACCAGTGGGAGGTCAGGTCATCAAGGATGCCCTGACCCCTGGCGATCAACCACTGGTCAACGGCGCCTCTACCAAAGACCGAGAACGCCACACATGCATTCTCGCGGCAATTCTCAGTTCAATTTCTCCATTGGGATTTTATTTGGCATGGTCATAATTTGACTGTTTTTTTTTGCGGAAAAAATGGGAGCGTTGAAGCTAATGCAGAAGTTTATTCATCTGCCCGAAACCTTCACGCTCAGACTGGCAAGGTCTTTGAACGCGTCATCCGTTCGATATTTATGCCATACTAAAACAGCTCAACTGGCATTATCTCCGCTCACCAGCACCCGCAATGTCCATAGACATGGGAGTAGGAAAAAAATGATGGCGCATCCTCTTCCATGGCACCTGTTGAGCCATGGCAGCTCCGCAACGATGCCAGAGTTCAAGATCACTGCTCATTTGCTACAAAACCATTGGTTTTTGCTCCACAAATCAATGTATTCATTGCACGAAGTCCTAAATTAATATGGTACCAGAATTTCCGAGATTGTGGCAAAGATTGTTGGTAGCTCACCAGGCGTTGTTTGAGGAGTCCATCGATTTTCCATTCTTCAACAAAAGTTGTTTTGGCAATGGAGTTATGAGAATTTACCGACGACAGCTTGTGCCTCAGAGTCAATGACACGGGATTCTTCCTCATGATTCATTGCGAGCTTCAACTTGGAAATATGCTTACTGGTCGAAAACTGGCACATAAAGCAAAGAATCATTTCCTTCCTGAGATTCGTCATTTGGCCTTCATGGCGCGAATGACCAAGCTGACTGGTGAACAGGCTTTCAGGAAGTTGTTCTTAAGCGTTATAAAGGCAGCGACACGTTGCATAAAGTGAGAAAGCCTGTGACTGAAATGGTTTCAAGTCATGCTTCCTCGACGGATTTTATTCCTAAATTTAGGGCCTTAAACCCTTAGGTCGCTGTAACGAGGCTTGTGGTATCCTGTATTGAAAATGAAACACTCGGAATGCAACTTTTGTCGCATGCAGACAACACATCTAAAGCTATACGTCTGTGCACACTGGAGGAAACCTATATAGGCATTTTCTGTTGCTATACTTTTTACCAGTTGTTTTTGGAAAAAAACTTAATTAAATAATTTAGGTAACAATTTATCTATTAAAAGAATTTATGAAAACAACATGTAGCAATTAGCAACAAAAAAAAGTTACTCATGTTCCTCCAAATTCCAAAAGTTCCTCCAGTTTAGACGTACACGTAGCTTAACAACACAGCTTTCTAACTGCACAGCCGTTTCAGAAACCAAGATGGCAACAAGGAAGAAGTAGGTTATTCAGCTAATAGTTAATGTATAAGTACATCATTCAAGGAGCTTTTGCTTCTAAAATTATTCCATCGTTTATCAAAAAAAAAAAATATATATATATATAGAAATAAATCAAACTGGATTATGAAATGACGGTTTGAACAACATCCGTACTTCATTACTCTTTGAGGAGAAATATCGGCTGAAAACTGATCCTTGTCTATACAACTTATTATTAATTGGCCTCACCGAAGTGATCATCATCGATCTGTGTCCTCATTTTATTAATGACTTTTATCCGATAACTTGATTACTAGCTACTTCCATTGATTGGCAGTAAATGATATTGGAAGAAAGTTACACCGGAATGTAAACCGTATATACAATGGCATCAGTTTGCAATAAAAAGGAGTCTTCGTTAATTGCACTTTTTGGGCAATTGAATAACTGGAACAGATTATCCATGTATAGGCATGCATTTCTTGAAGCAGATGTATCTCTTTGAACGTGTTACACTGTCAGGTAACAGCTCAAGTTCAACTTCAGTAAGTTTGAAATGTTGGAGCGTTACATCTGCGCAAAAAGTGTTTCTGAGAAGTTCATTTTGAAATTTCCACTTTAGTCATTGGCAACTTAACATCATGTCTATGTGGCTGCCACCTATAATCGCGAAATGGCAACGTATTTTAAAATTGAAATGCCACAAAAGAAAATTATTCAAAAAATTACATGACAACATCTAAGATCTGATTTTTTTTCTAGTTTTTATGTTTGTAAAATCCACATGTGAAGTAACAATTAATGCAAGGCCACCTTTAATATTTTCTGTTGTTTCCGTAGCTTCTTCCAAGTTCATATTTAGGGCTGCCATCAATGTTTTGTTTGCATTAGGTTTGCATTATAAATAAAGAGAATATTGCTACTTTCTTCTGAATAAATATACCCCATATATCCCATGTAATTCTAAATGCTGCAGGTTATTACTTTCCGGGTGTGCATTCCTCTTATTTGGACGTGATGTGCTTCCTATAGGTGGCAGCACCACAGACATCTTACAACGGCTTCAGCTTCGGGTTCTCAAAAAGGTCAACTATTGGACAACTCGCTGTTCGATTGTGGGCCATAAATTTCAAGCACGTAGCAGAATTTTAAAGAGAACTTCGACATTCGTCAATTATTCAGCATCAGGCCACAGGGGGCGCTGGATGGCATTATCACCTTAGTTTTTTTTTTTTTTTTTTTTTGGTGGCGCGTCTTTGCGTAGGCGTTACTCCGCACTTCCTGGAAGACACCTCCGGATCTTCTGTTGTTAATCAATTACTCTTCCTTCGGGTTAAAAGTGGATTTCTCGGCAGAAGAACAATGTTTTATTCGAACGGGAAGCGGATGCGGAAATACGAGCAACTGTACATATATATCCGTCAAACGGCAGATACACAATACGCAGCCAACAAATAGTTGGCAACTCCCATCAGCAGCATCTTGCCACAACTCTTTTTTTTTTTGCCGAAATAAATGGCACCTCTCGCCAAGTGCCAAGCTTCAGGTCCATAATGCCATGCAAATTCGGTGTCAAAGTCCTCATTCGGTGCGCCAACAGTTGGCTGCCAAACCGACATTGCGTTGCTTTTATTTTCGTGCCTTCCTCGATGATGTCCCTTGCGGCCTCCTCGCATTTCCTACGAAGTCTGCATTCTCAATTCGCCAAAATGTGTACATTTATCGGAATTTCCATGACAGATTTGCAGCAGAAAATGTTATCAATAAAAATCATGAGCTGGGAGTAAAGGCCAGCTATTAGGGTTTGAGCAAAGCACTGACTCCAGACCCCTGAGCAAATCACTGACTGAAAGATACTTTCCAATATCTCTTAAACGATAATAGCCACAAAGAAAATGTCAATTAGAACGTTGTAGGGCGTCGAAAAATTAGTTTAATGGCTCCATTTGCAAATTTAATAATCGATCGACACACAACAAATGACTTCTGGGCTGTATTATGTTTGCACCCATGCATAACACCGCTACATTGCAGGAAAGCTCTAGGACCTTGGTTTGTTTTAGGAATCGAGCTTTCCTGTAATGTAGAGGTGTTATGCATTGGTGAAAACATACAAGAAGCCCAGTCGTGTGGCGATTGATAATTAATTAAATGTTGCAAATGGAGCCAGTAAACTAATTTTTTTACACCCTACAACTTTCTAATTGACGTATTCTTTGTAGCTATTACCGTTTAAGAGATAGGACCTGAAGGCCCTTTTAAATGGGCCTTGGGGTCATATGTTTTGGACACCATTAAATTCAGCGCTCCATAGTTCTAATATGTCTCTATTGTCTGATTTTTCATTTTTGCACCCATTCTGGAGATTTGGGGTTGTAACACTTTTTAGCCAAGCTGTATATCATAGTGTATATTCAATGTTCCTTGCAAAATTTCTTAAAAATGAGAACGCTGACTTTAGCATTACCAACTGCAGTGCATTCACCTAACGTGCCATTTCAATTCATGCATTTTTCCCCCCTGCAAATATCCATTATTGTTTTATTTTCACTATCTTAAAAGTGTGCAGTAGACAATGAAATTTCGCTGGTTTACTAGTGCAATGAATTTCAACGTAATTCTGTGTGCAATCATCAGAAATTTCGAAACACTGAATTGCACCTTTAGAATAGAAGTGCAAACACTAATTTTACACTACCAATTTTATGCCTTTACATCCGGTAAAACATCGAAATACGCCAATAAAGTTGGTCGTACGTCCAGCTACATTTATAGCAACATACTGTACACGAGAAATTTAAATACATTTATGTGAAGAGCGTCTGCCAGCAAAGACAACCACACCGATTATTCTAATTTTAGTTTGAACAACAGTGTTTACTTCCTTTCACCGAAAGCCATTATTAATGTAGTACAGCTGATTCTTGATTTTTTCCCTTCCAAAATAGAATCAACTAAGACAAGTACCCAAAACTGAGCACACCATCAAGAGAGGTCAATATATACATACGCCAATGACATGGGACCTACACCAACACGTTTTTGCTTCCTTCTCGTTTTCTTCTGCAAGAATATTCTCATGAATATTTAATGTGTTGGCCCTGACTCGAGGAAGTGAACTGCGAAACCGTACTGCAAAACAGACAGACTTGTACTTTCTCGCACATCGCAGTTTCTCATTCTCCAGTACATCACCCATTAGAAGGGCTTGTCAAGAATTAAAACTTTTGCATTTAATGGGGTAAACAATTAAGCCCTTGTCTGAACACAGACTGCTTCATGTCCAGAAATTCTTTCACACCCCTTCGTTTACGAACATCTGCGATTTTCATGCCTAGTAAAACCACAGCAGCTGTAGGATTTACGTTTCTGGAATCGAATTACTTTTTTGTCACCCTTTGCGAAATTAACGGCGTTTTCTGGTGGGCACGCCATCGGCCCCAAACATTCTTGAGGAACATAGTCGACGTGCTCAACGCTCCTCGAACACATGCTGGTGTCCCATGGAGAATCTGCGCAAAAAAGCGCAAGAACACATGTTGTATCGTCGATATAAAAAGCGAAAATTGCATCGTTTGGCATGCACGTGCATGGCATCGCTGCTAGGCCAAAATGCCAAACGAACAACGCAACTGCTGTTGCCACTTATAGGTCAAATATGTGCAGAAAGTCAAGCCTGTCTAACATCCACCAGAAACCCAGCAGCAACCTTGTCGTTTGCACCCATCGTGCTCAAGAGCGACCTGAAAAGACAGCTTGCTCTTGCTGAGGGTCTACCAGTAATTCCGTTCTCTATACGGGACTTTTTCAAAGTTTTAAGCTTCGCCAATTACACTGGAGGAAACAGAGGAACTTTTTGTTGCCAGTTTGCATAAAATCCTACCTACATGTGCATGCACAGCACATCGTTTACATAAGTTTATGTTTCCAGAAACAACTAGCAACCAAGTAGCAACAGAAGTGTCGACGTACGCAGCTTAACGTTGCTGCTTTGCTCTGCTGCTACTTGGTTGCCAGTTGTTTCTGGAAAATGCAAAACAATTCATGTAAACAACTGGCAACAAAAAGTTCCTCCATGTTTCCTCCAGTGTGGACGTATAGCTTAAGACTTACAACTAAATATTTGCAATAGCTTTGTTTTGACTACAGATCACGAAGGACTAGGACTTAAAGAACTTCATATTTTAAAATTTTGTTTGACGAATAAATTTAAAATTTTGTTTGTTTGACGGAGGGCTCCAGAACAAACCAATCAGCAACGAGTGCGTATATATCCTAAAATCATTTGCAATTATTACCCGTTGATCACTAGATGGCGCTTTTTGAAATCCCAGCGATGTAATTAATTAATTTAAAAATGAAAACGTGGAAAATTTGAAATATTAAACTTACAAATCATAGTTATTTCCCTTCATTATCTACACACAAATTTTCTTTTTTTACAGAATATATTTACTTTTTTGCCTGATAATTACCTTCATTGTAATTCCCTGGAGAATAAGACCATGGGTATATATCATTTTAATGCAGCCATTTTGGAGCAAAAACCCTGTTTTAACAAATATGTATTCTTGGTAAAATATTTCCCTCGTTTGGTTTTTTTTCTTCAAAATAATCTTTAGTTTACTTTATTTAATTATGTAGGATGATGGCATGACCAGAAAGAATTTTAAAACAAATATCCTGCGTTGAATAAACAAATTTTGCAAAACGTTTTTCTCTCGTTTCTTTTGAGCTGTTGATTCAGCATTTTATTTTTCAGAAAAAGGATAAAAACCAAAAGAAACACATAAGACAAATATGGAAACAGTCAGTTTAAATGGGATTATTTAATAAATAAAAATGAATAAACGCACAAACAATACGAAATGGAACGAGTAAGTAAAGTAAATAAACAACATTACGAATTATTTATACATTTACGTTTTTTTTTAAACATAAACAGGAAAGAAAACAATTCAGAAATGAACCACAAAAGTACAATATCTGAATTTATTTCGTAAAAGGATGAAGTACTATATTATGTGCATATTTGTTTTATAGTTATGCAAAGCGCTTCATGTCATGCATGATCCATTTTGAATCATTTAGGTTTATTTTTAAGTAGAAAAGAGAAATTGGAAAAAGAATTAACCACTGCAACAGAAAGAAAGTTTCGATGAACAATTCGAAACATGGGATTTGCAAAATTGCCTTGAATTATTTCACATTCACGTTCTTTTTTTACAAAAAAAACAAAACGTAAATAGTTTTTTTAACAACAGATGGAAACAAAACGAGTTATTATCCTGTGGGGTGAAAGAAATACTATGCATGCATAGAGAATTTCTAGGAAAATAAGCTGCTAAAATGACAGCTAAACAAACAGCGCGCGGTTGGAAAATAAAAATTTGCTTAATAAATAATAAATCAAAAGAAATATGTTCGATCCTTTTTCTCAAAGTTCGCTTCGACATCACGTGATATTTTAGATAAATCTGCCTGTGTGTGGCCCACTATGACCTTCACAGACCTCGAATAAATTTTCGAGCAAATCAGCAGTAAAATGAGCATTACAACGAGATATCGATTATCAAATCGTTATGATAACATTCATAACGCATGGATTAACCATGTCCTAAATTTAGTTTTCTTGAAATTTAAGGATGCAATACTGATTGAGGAATACTTCAGTCTTGCATCCTAAAAATGTTATCAAACACAACCACTTGAAGATGAGGCAAATTGGTTTTCTTGAGGTTTTTAAGTTGTTTACAGTACCAAAGCCGGTGTATAGGTTCTCTATAAATTGACCACTACCGAATTTATCCCCTTATCTAATTCACAAACTGAATCCCATTTTCCTTTAACCTTTTTGGGTTATCCTGGATTTAATAACACATGCACACAGTTGTTATTAATTACCATCGCACACCAAGTGAATGCTTATAATGGCATGCACCTTTGACCTAAACTTAGTAATTTTTGACCCGTTTTCATTGCCACAAGTTCCTTCTCCTTTAGATTTGGCTAAACCTAGTAAGATATATAGAAATCATCTGCTTTTAACAGGATGACAAACCTTGTACATGCATGTATCCGTAATGCCAGGATTTTCGGAATCAACTCTTGAAATTAATAATACATCTACTGTTTTCCTCCAATGTAGATTTATGTCATCCGTTTTTATCTAAACATTCGTCTCATTTAATTAACTGTTATTTTTTTTATAAACGTAAATAAAAAGTAGAAAAATATAATGCGCAAAGTTTCCATTTCATAGAGAACGACGTTCCATTCTCCTATGTAATTTATTTACTTATGTTTTTTTTTCCTTCTTCTAAATATACGGAAAAACTCGACGAATTGTTAAGCTTGAGAGGCAAAGCATATGACATAAATATGTATTGATAAAATTGCGAATATATTTTTAAGTAAGCATTATTAAGGACTGCTTTCAAAATCCTCTAACAATACGTTATTAGGGTTTATCACCGTATTAAATATAGTATTGTAAGTTATGCAATTCGTATTGATAAAAGAATAAGTGCAGGCTACCAATAAAATGATATAAATGATAAGATTTCATTAGTGAGCTCCAGATTTACAGTATAGTATAGATAGTTACGTTAATAAAGCACATTTTATTCCCTCCGCTATTCAAATAACGAGTACTAGTGCATACATGTAATCCAATATTTGTAACATCGTGATGGGGTCTAGACTATTGGATCAAACTTAAAAGTTGAGAAGATATCTAAATTGAAGCTACGGATATCATAAAAGCTCTATAACTACTACATGTAAGCAGGTTCCAATGTTATGGAGTGAATAGGAGTCCGAGTCATTGCTTAGTTTCCCACAGTGATGGAAACTATCATGGCTCATTAAGCATTTTATCTTATTTGCAAGTATTTTCACTTATTTGCAAGTATTTTCACTTCAATGGCCAAATACCGAAAAAGAACAATCAGGTTAGCACAAATTGATAAGGACATATCGAACAAGGATAAACATGAGCATCACCATGTATGGACAGGTACATGCATACTGTACCAAAATATGAGTAAAATGAGGCAAAATAACAAACAGTACATGTACGTAAATTACGCCTAAGTGGACATAAAAGTTTCTTTCTATTGGTGAGTATAACATACTGTCATTCTGTATACTGTACGAACATACATATAGCATTTCCCATCATACATGGAAACTAAATTATATGTATTTCCACATACTGCAGTTTTGTTTCCTGTAATACATGTACATACGCAAAATGGCAGATACTACTGTATAGTGTCATATCTCATCTAATGGTCATAACTACATTGTAGTTTGTCAGAGGTTTTCTACCTTGGATACACGTTTGCTTCACATAACTCGAAAGCATTCAACGTGCCATTTTGAATTAGTGGGAGAATGATAGCAATCGAGATGGCGCCACCAGCCTTCCGCAACGCCATTTTACAGTCTGCTAACTTAAAATGACGCCCTGAAACTATTCCATGGCTTTTCATCCGAAATCGCTTACAAAGACTAAGACGAAATCGGATAAAGAGCACTTTTTTTTTCTCGTTTCCCAAGAATGAATCCGCAGGACAGTTATTATTATTATATATTATGCCATTTCCTCGCACTGTGCTCTCGTTGCTTACCGAATCAACCTTTCTCCGAAATCAGCCAAGCAGAAGATTATACCACGCGGTTTCCCCTCGCTTTATACATATTTCAAGAAGTTTTCCCCCAATTTTCACGTTGGCCTATAGCCGCAGCCTGCGTTATCTCGCGAGATATTATTTCGGCGTGCCGCTGAGGACGCGACTATTGGTCTATTTTGCAGACAGTTCAAGCCCGGGCGTTATTGGAAAGTAGTATTAAAATGTTTTGAAATTGAGCCATTTTGGTGGAAACTCGCCACTCGTTTTGTGTGGCTTGCTCTGCTATACGCGTTGGTCACGTTTCATTGACTAAGAGGTCAGACGAGGTTTTTGGGGTCACGAAATTGATTCTTTTCTACGCCATTTTCAGGCATCTTGAGGTTTCCCATTACAGGTTGGAAATTTTCCGAGGCCTAAGGACGAAGCGCCGTAATGATGGCATGGATCTCATCGGAAAAACGAAACAAAAGAAATGATAATCGAGTTCTCCAACACGGGGCTGCATGCTTATAGACTGGGCATAACCTAAAAACGTCGAATCTGCAGCATTTTCCTTGACTGAAACTTAATGAAAATGCAGTCAATCTTCTGAAATTAAAATCCTTTCAAACTCTGGATGTTACTGCTCACGTGCGATTCCGTTTGCTCAAATTACATTCTCGATTATTTTATTACCATGCAAAGATTTACTGCTAAATTTAAATCATTTTGTGGACCATTACTTTGGAGATAATGCTCACTTTTGCAGACGACATTGCAGGTATTGCAATTGCAATGAAGCAATGCCCACAGCGAGAGTTGATCATTTTCCTGAAATGGTGACAATGCATTTGCTTAAAAGATGGATGAAATGCATGATTAAAGCATTTTAAACATCTGTATTTTAGAGGTGCATTAGAGGTACTTTAGAGGACAACGGGTTAGTTCATTCGCACAAATTAAAATGTCTATACAATTCTACAATTAATTTTACTACCAAAATGATTTAGGAGAAAAAATTATTTAGGAAAAATTTAGGCCAATATTTAGCCTTCATTTAGGAGAAAAATCCCAAATCATGACAATTCCGTTCAAAAGTAATTTTCAATATTACCTTGCACTTAAGCAAAAGTTTTGTGCTTATTTTTGTGTTGAAAGATAAGATACGAAGTCTCAGATCAGTTTTTCTCCGTTTGAGCAGATGCTGTGATTCACATCAATTTGGAGGTCATATCTCGAATGCCTTAGGATATTGACGAATGCATAACTTTTTTTTAAAAAAAAATCTTGCTCATTCGTTGCTATAGTAGGCTATATTAGAATCTTTATATACATACATGTATGTACATACTTGAGTATCGCCCGCATGTGGAGGTACAATTCATGCTCTCATCAGAATAAGTGCTTTATCCAAATTGTCCACGAAGTGTAAATACGGTTGATAATGCACCTTATTTACAGTACAGTATATCTTAAAAAGAGGTTTGTTCAGCTTTATTCCAATCACATCCGAGTCGAGCTGTTAGCGCTTCATTCTTAATCATCTATTTCGAAGGTTTTGCTCAAGTTTGTACACGTTTACCACTGTGGCTTCGTGAGAATATTGTGCAATGAGCCAAGCTGGCTGTATACATGTACGTCTTTTATTCGTGGTGAACTACAAAAGCTTTTTAGAAGTTTCGAATCGCCTCGAGGAATCTGATAGAATTTCAAATTAAAGAACCAAGAACAGTGCAACAGAATCCCCTTACACAGCATTCGTTGAAAACAATTTAAAAAAAAATCTTCCATACGCTTCGTCTCCATGAATATCATTCCCTCAAATGTCAAATGTCGATCACATATTGCCTCACAACTTTTTTGTATGAATATCCAAATGGAATGACGCGATCATAGCTCACATTTACCAATACATTTTTCTGTCGACACTCACCGCAATCCATTAATATACAGTAACAGGAAGTCGCCAACACAAACCAATCTTTCAGTTCTTACCTGAAAAATAAGAAAACAAATATATAATAAACACATTTAAGTAAAAAGCGCTTTGGGATTTCCCCATCATTTTATAAATTCACATATAAAAAGTATAAAAATGAGAACTTGGCACTAAGATTTTGCATTCTTGACTCTTAGTTTGTGTAAAAATAAGCTATACAAGTACTTGGTGCACAAGTATTATTTGACGCCCAAGTACTTGATGCACATGTATTTATGAATTCTAAATATTTCTCTGAAATTTCAAATTGTTTTCATTGATGTCACATTGGGATCACGCAGCGCTTTCAAATTATGTCCACGTTTATTTGCTAATTTCAAGAGATTTCTTGCAAAGAGAAGTGCACAATTTGGAGCATATGCTCAACTTTTTCTCCCAGATCAATGGAATGCATTAAGGATTATCGAACCAGGATGGCTGATAACCGTAAATATATACAATTTTACAATGGATAACGCTAAGTTAGTAATGCCAAACATCGAGTTATTGTCCAGCTTGCAGTGACGTCATTCGGGTCACACTGGTCATGAGAAAAAGCAGAAAAAGACTGGCACGGTGGACTGTTCATTGCAGCCGACACCGCGATTTATGCGCATATTTGACCAGAAATGCAGCGTCGAAGACGGGTCATTTTCGATGCCAGTTGGTCTGGCTATTTTGAACACGCGACTGGGCATTCGGATATTAGATACATCACTGTCAAAAGCCGGAATATGAACTGGAAATTTATTCTCGAAAGGATACAAATTAAATTACGGCCATAAACTTTTCTATATAAACTCAGCTTCGTACAATAGAAATTACTTTTGAAAGAGATCATGAACACAGGTGCTTTTGAATGGTAAATTCCAAGGCTACGCAGGTTCAGCACGCAATCCGATAACCGTGACAACTGGAAATAAAACGACAGTGAATTTGTGTTCAATATTTGATAACGTATACTGTACATGCATACGGTATATTGTATTTGCGTTTTACACACAATACAGATGCAATGTCGCAAAAAAGACAAAAGGTAACGACTGGATGTTGACTGAGTTCCACACTATGCACGCAGTTGTCGTCCTCTAGTTTCAGTGTTATTTCCTAGACAGTACGATAATTTAACCAGGTACACACCAGAATTCTACTGTCCTCACAATAACTTCTTTCTTTTTAGCTGTTAAGGTCTAACGAATATAGCATAGAGTACCGTGGTAGGAACACTTGTTAGAATATAGCACCCGAGGTTGCTTAACGAATTTTACTGACTTTCGATTTCTCTGTACATGTCACATGTATATTTACTGCTTTTTTAAAATACATGTACCACCGTACATAGTTTCTAAATTTTGTGGTTAACATCATGAGGACAAATCTGAAGCGTTATCAAATTTCAAACATCCTAGACAGTACTGTAATTTAACCAGGTACTCTCCAGAATGCTGCTGTCTTCACAATCAAATTTTTTAAATAAATCCTGTTTCGTTTTGGCTTTTTAAAATCTAATGAATACAATATAGAGTACAAAGGTACAAACACTTGTTGGAAGATTGCAACCGAGGTTGCTATCTTCTCTTGTTGTAACTGTTTCACTGCTTCAAACAATAGTTAGTCATTGTCTTTTTTGGAAATTCTAATGAGAAAATGGGAAATGAGAAATGTGAAAGGCCATTGAATCTGAGTGCCACTATTTCCCCACTCCAAATAAAACTAATTCTTCTTATTCCAAACAGAACTTGATCGCTTTTCCGCTCTAAAGATAATTTACTGTCACCTCACTTCAAATTAAACTCAATTTATCTCCATTAGAATTTTGCTGTGTTCCGATTTTTATACAGATTGTTTCATTTCAAACAAGTTGCTGTCATCTACTTAGTCCTGTTCATCGTCCTACAAGGAGACAGTATAATAGCATGGGAATAGCGCACTTGGATCGGTATTACTGTCGTCTTATTACAAGCAGATTTTACAGTTCCTCCAGTTCATATACTCTTGTTTTGCGCAATCCGTTCAGACAACGCCAGCAATGGCCAACCATCCTGAAGGATTAAATATTATTTGCTGCTTAATTTATTATGATTCTAAGAAGGAAAATCAGATGTTTCGGCATCATTTATGCAGCACTGGTCACCTTAATTCCCAACCCATGCATCCAAGGGCGTAGGAACTCTTAAGCTTTTGGGATTAAATCCGAATTTAGATTTTATATCAGCGCACAATTTACACAGCGCAGCGCAAGCACCGCCTATATATTCAACGACCTTTTGGAATGGTCAATAACCGTAATTTCGGCGTGGTCAGTGGTGACCAGCTTCGCATTAGCGTTCCAAATGACCACCATTTTGGCAAGAATTGCTTCCTAATGAAATTGTTGCAGCACCTGGCGCCGAAACCGGGGCTTTATCGAGGTTCCGATTCCGATGCCGATAAAATAAATGGACGCTGGTCAAGCGAGGGCCATTATTGAGCCAAACCTCCGTCGGAAATCACCGGCATATTTCCGCTTAGTACCAAGGCGAGCTAATAAGGAAAATAAAAAAAAGTGCGAAGAAATCGTATTTCTAGCCTAGGGGCACATCTACACCTTTCTGCATGGGGTATTTGTGGGACCTACCCGAGTGTGGGCAGATTGCACTTTTTCAAGGTAGACACAAATCAGTTCGATTATTTTTGGACATGTGTTGATACAAATGTTTACGCATATGGCATCACAAAGCACATGTTTTCACGCATAGGCATGACAAGAATGTTTTATAACGCACCACCCAGTTTGATTAAGTCAGATAATCAAGGTTTCGTCAAATCCAATGATAAAAACAGACTCACCCTTAAGGAAAATTGAGTCGAAAATGTGAGGTGCACATTTTAAAAACACACGTTGTGAACGTTTTCAAACTGTTACATATAAAAACATGTTTAACACCACAAAGACGTGCCATCTTACTGTATACATGTATGCAAAATATATTTTTGAAAACACTATAACATTAGGTTTCTTGGTATACGTTTTGTAAAATATCTTATAAAGATAATATATTGTATAAGGTAACTAATCCCGATATGATGCAAATGGTTAGGTGCATGTATTAGCACTAACCTATGGAACCAAACAACTCTCTCTAATCACAACCCCATGATAATCTTATGCTCAGGGTATCAATATATGAACCTTATTGCAATATACGTTATACAACGTTTATACATGTATATAGAAATGTATATGTCATAGGAGCTGAGACTCCTCGTACGAAATAAAGTCTCTTGTATTTACACGTATATGTATATCCAGCAATGTATTTAAAAAGCCTTTTTAAAATATTCTAAAAATTGAATTTGCAAATATGTTTCGATCATGAGTTATCCAAATACATATTTTGTAATATCGCAAGATATATACCATAAGGTAAAGCACAAAGCATTTTAAAAATTATTTGAATAGTACTTTGAAAATTAATTTAAATGTTATAAAACATATATTAAATCTTTTAAACTTATTTCGTGGCTTTTTTAAAATATATTTTAAGATAAGTTTACATTTATTTATCCAAATATATTTAAAAATACATGGACGACATTTAGAAATAACTTGGATGTTCTAATCTATACATACATGTATATTGAATACCTTGTAAATATAAGGTATTTTATAGCTAAAAATACATTTCTTCGAAATGCATTTCAGAAAATATATTTCTAACGCTTTTGTTTGGGTGGGGTTGGAATATTTAAAAACGTACATCATACACATACTTGTACTCAAAGAAAACAGCTCATCAACGCCAACTGGCATTTGACTAATTACTGCAGAATTTAATAAAACTTCCAAGATTTCAATTTACATGTACTGTAGGGTGTCGCATAAGTAAAACATCAAAAAGCATCTACAATTATTTTTTTTAAAATTTTACAATTTAATTCACCTGTTTTAAACTTCTACGAAGTATACTGTAACTCATCATTTTCTATTTCACCCTGACATAACGGGTCTTCTTGACCATTTATCACGTCTGAATTTGGGCGTTGAGAACAATGGTGAACGTGCTGTTTTACATGCTTTTGTTTTGCAGTTTTCAGTACATGAGTTTTTTCCTATGACACCGAACACTTTTTAACTCATTTAAAAGTTGCTAAACGTTCGGTTTGATTTTCAGTTCGATTTGGGACGTCACATCATCGTTACCATCACATATAAGGAGCAGTCTCGCACATTTTGATGTGTGTGGTTTCACGCGATCGAGCCCCAAAAAAAATGGCGCCGTTGTTAAGGCGCTCCAGCCAGCCAGGATTTCATTCGGAGAGATAAAAAATCCATACGACCATAAACCGGATGCATTTGAAGTAAGCGTTCATCCTTCACGTGCAAGTGTAAACATCCGTCTAATAAAATATTTAATTGTTTTATGTACAGTAGGCCCGAGCGCATTTCGCATTAAGGGTTTGAAATGAGGCGACGTTTGGCGACACCTATAAAGTGATCTGGCAAGGCCCAGATGAAAATGCAAATTAAATTTAGCGATTCAATTTGACGACTCTGCAGCGCGCTATCAACTTCGCTTTACTGACAGTATTCATTCCAGAAATTCATATCTTTCACATTTAGCTCAAACTCATTCCTTTTATGATTTCTTTTCCCCGGTAATTTGTTTTAATGATTTTTTCCTGACAACTTAATTCAAAACAATTTCTCTCGCGTCTGGCATTTGGCGTTGCTCTACCGCAGACACTGTCTACAGGGTGCGACGAGACAGAAATTACAGTCGACGCGTGTTTTTACGAACCTGTAGGGGACCCCAAAAAAATTCCTAAAACTTGAAATTTTCTGAATAGGAATGGGATTAAATTAAATTTCCTAAATAGGAGTGGCATTAAATTGAATTTCCTAAATAGAAATAACATTTATATAAAAAAAAACCAAAAAAAAAAAAAAAACGAAATATGCAATCTACACTCACCATTTTTATTTAACATTTAAAAACAATTAGTAACAGCGCAACACATTTTTATTTCCGAACATTACCGGAAATTTAATCCGAAACATTACCAAAATATGCAATCCGAGCTCACCATTATTTGATTTTAAGATTTCAAAGCAAAAATTACAAATATTTTCATTTCCGAACTTTACAATGACTGCCAAACTTACGGTACACAGTATAAGACGATCTCCTGTTACTGTTAACTCCAATTAATCTTTTCAATCAAGTGATGTCAATTTTGGTTGTGTAGGCCATTTTTTTTACCGATATATGCAATCTGCCCTCACCATTATTTGTCTTAAGATTTCAAAACAATAACAATACAAACATTTTCATTTCCGAACATTAAAACTAATGTACCACTAAAATTACACGCTAGCACACAGGACGACCTCGGACCTGTTAATACAACCCTTTAATAACCCAAAATTGACATCACTTGATTGCAAGTGATGTCAATTTTGGTTGTGTAGGCAATTTTTTATTCCCTCTCCCTTCTTATTAACTTGAAAGGTCAGAAATCCAACCCATTTGGGGAAATTCCGCGCTCCCCAAAGTGAAAAGAATACACAGTTTACACGCTGCATAAGGGATTTGAGTCCGTAAAACAGAAGGAATGTGCTAGTCTAGTTCGTAACTCCGAGCGAAAATTACTATTAGTTATATGGGATACATTTTGTAACCAGCGCAATAGGTCGTAAAAACGTTTTCGTAAATGGGAGGTGCGTAAAAATTTGGTGAAGTAATTTGGTTCTGAACTTGAAATTATACATGCATATGCTACAAATTACAAATGTTTATCGTTTACGACGTTTATAATCGTCGCATTTTGCAAGCAATTAAAATCTTGCTCATTTAGGAATTGTTTTAAGGAAAATGCCGTGCCTCTGGGGTAAGCTGTTAAACCACATTTAAACATTTTATTTTACATACTACAGGGCAACCCATAAGTCCAACAATATTTATTCTTTCAAATCAAAATTCATTTTTTTTTTAAATTTTCAACTTACAGCAGGCTTTCGGATTACCCCAATTAATCCTCGAAATACGCCGAAAATGCAAAATGTCATATTAACAGAAATAGCTTAGTGAAATAGGCTCGTAGTATGAAGAACTTTATTATATTAAGAAAGTAGTGTTACTAAAAAAAATTGTAAATCGTGCTTTGGACAAATTGGCCTATTTGTGGAAAATTTGAAAAATTATATAGATAATTCAAGACAATTTTTCTCGAGTTTGGCGTAGAGGGTGTGACAAATGCACCGAGGCCGCAACACTCATTTCAAATTCTAGAAAGCATTAGTTATCATTTTTCTCTATTGCTACTTATCGTACTGAAAAATTAATTTCAATGCCTTAAACGGTGTCTGCTTTCACTCCAAATTAATGGTTTGTCTTTTGCAAAAAAATGTCATTTCCCCAAATAAGTTTCAGCTTTTGTACTTGCTAGAGATCCAATAACTATTATTTATTAATGGCGTTAAGCCAACCATTATTTTCAATTTTGATTTATTAGCCTTTTATTAGCCAACTATTATTTTCAATTTTGATTTATTAGCCCTAGCTTGAGGGGATGATAAAGTGTAATTTCGTCGATTCCGAGAGACGAATTAGATGAAATTAAAAGAGTGGATCCTTCTGACACTTTTCTTATAAGAGAAAAACTATAATTGTACAGTATATACAGCACATGTAGGCTTCATAAGGCAAACATCAAAACTTGACAATAAACTTTAAGAAAACTTTAGCTTATACTGTCTGTAAATTTCTGTAAATTCTGTTAGTGGGTCTAAAGATAGTCCACACTAGGGAAAAACTACAGAGGAACTTTTTGTTGCATGAATTGTTTACATAATATTTTTACATAAATTGTTTGCATACGTTGTTACCTACATTGTTTGCATACGTTGTTACCTACATTGTTTACATACAGTTAGTCTTTTGTTTCCAGAAACAACTGGCAAAAATTAGAAACAGAAAGTTCCTTTTTATTTCCTCCAGGGTGGACGTTGGTTGAAGAATCATATGGAGGAGCTGTCTGTTGCTAATTTGTTGGCAGTTGTTTTTGGAAACACAGACTTATTCATTTTCAACTAACTTGACTTTTCCAGGTTTTAACAAAATTTCCCTGACCAATAACAATTAATGTCAAAAATTTACTAATGACAATTTAAAAAATTAACATAGAAATTTTTTTAAATAGACAATTTGGACAATTTTGTATTCCTAAAATGTTGAAAAACTGTACTAGGAAAATGTGGGAACTTTTGCAATTTTGTCCTCGGAAAATTATGAAAATTTTGTCCTCGGAAAACGTGGGAAATTTTTCATTTTTGTCCTCGGAAAACGTAGAAAATTTTGCGAATTTTTACTCGGACAACGTGGGGAATTTTTCAATTTTCTACTCAGAAAATGGGTCCTGAGATAACCATGTAGAGGCATTCATTTTGGATCGCAACAACATGACTACGTTGAATTTCCCTGACTTTTTTCAAAATAAGCCATTCTTCCCTGACTTCTCCAGGCATTTCAAATTCCCTGACTTTTCCAGGTCTGGGGGTACTCTGTTTTTTGGTTCCTTCAGTATGGACATGGTTGGTTGGTTGTGGATTGTTAACGTTGGCCTATTTCTGCACACGAGGGCTAAACACCAACGCCAGGGGATGTGTCAGCGTCACCTACCTGGGAAT
>JAQGAO010002250.1:0-20359 GCA_034697705.1 Ommatoiulus sabulosus | reverse complement strand
GCTCGACCCCCCTACCATATGGCATTTAGTTGCTGACTGTAGGGTACTGAGTTGAATTGAATTGAATTGAATTGAGATTCGGTATCTGACAAAATCTAAATCTAGGAATGAACCGAATTACATTGCAAACTTTTCATGCATCTAAACAAAAAAAATTGAGTGAACGACAAAATGAGAGCAAAAAAATGTAATTGCATTTGGATATAATTTGAACGCATTTATTGCTTCTAAATGAATGTCATAACCAACTGCGTTCCACGATAATAAAATACTAGGCGCATACGCTTATACAGGAATGTTCTGCGCATGGACGATGATCCTATTCATTTTGCCTACACACGTACAGTACATTCAGATTCAAAGTACTAGATTATGAGCATTGCACTTGGGTTTTCTCGTCTCGTATAATATATTTATATATAAAAAACATTTAGTTAATAATTTAATAGAAAGTTAAGTAAAATAGACCAGCCGACTGAAAGATTAGGGAATTCTAATTTTCATTGTAGTGAAGGATGGGAAGAAAAATTGCATAGCGTTTGACAGCATAGTAATTAAGTCAACAATTCATAAGTAAGGGAAAGTCGAAGGCAGAGTTGAAACATTGGAAGCATATTTATATTATGCTTTAAAGGAATGTCGGATGAGGCGTGCACATTGAAAGTAGCGAGTGTAGCAGGCAAATAAGAAAATGCAGTGACCATGAAATATGATACAAACAACTGCAATTTTCGAACACGAAAAGAATTATAGTAAAGAAAATGTTTGGCACGCGATTTTAACGACATTAAAAGTTGACAAATACAGTGACAATTCACGTTTAAAAAAATTCAATAAGCCTAATCGTAAATATTTCCCTTTGTCTGAAATAATTTTGACGAGTAAAAATTAAATATGGTAAACCCTCTAGGGCAGTCACATAGAATCCGCCATGAGTGATAAATTGTTACATTTTTGTTTTTCATAACAAAATTACGATCACAGAAGGTTTCCTTGTTGTGGAGTGTTTTTTTCAAAAGACAAAGATAAAGTTTTCATACTGTAGTTTACAAACTTAATTGAGTTATAGACATCTAATTGTAGGAAAAACGTATATTTGGAAAAGCAGCACGAGCTCCACAAATAAATTTGTCATAATTACACGATTTAAACAATTTTGTAAAAATAAATAACTAGATAATTGTGCCGCATTGTAACAGTTTTCAGAATAACTTTGTGGATGCTCAATGTAATCAAAATATATTTTTTTCCCCATTATTAAACACTAAAAAAGCTGAATTTTGCACAAGTTGAGATGTAGAGAAACAGAGAAAGAGCTTGCAAAAATAATAATTACACAAAATAATAGCCAGATGTTTTTTTCTAATGAAATTCGTCAGATTCCCATTCACCATGGGATGTGTGGCTGTGCTGTTGCCAGCAAATTGTCATAAAATATAACAATGACATTAATTAAAAATTGCAAATGTTCAGATCAATCAAATAAAAAGGGATGAATTTGTAAAATATATGGCTCACTTACTTATGTTAGTTTTATGTACAAGCAGTATTTAAACACTGGGGATCAGAGCAATGATCATTTAGAGATAATCATACAAATTATATGATATGTGGAATCAAAAGTCACAGACGTAATATTTCTTGAGCATGTATCTCGGCCAAGCTATACTTACAAACATTATTAATTGTTCAATCAACGAAGACAATTCGAATATTACCGTGGCAGTATGATGTCACTGGCTTGGTCTCCCTGAACTAGTCCTTGATTTCGTTGCTCAATTGTGATATACTGCCGAATTAACCTTGAAATTTCATGGGCCTGTTCAGAAAAAATGAAACAAGGATTTGTAAACAGAATAGTTTTGAGCCATTGCCATATGATCCCAACTGGTAATTTTTAAAAAAATGTAATGCTTTTCAAAATGAACGCAAAACAATCTTAGTGAACCTTAGCAGATTTAATTCATTCCATGGAAAGATTTCATGCTTTCCATGAAAGAATTTTTTCATTTTTCGGGAATAATCGACAAACTAACAATGAATGAGTTTTCAAATAAAAACATGTGCACATTAACATCTTTTAATAATTAAATTTTCCCAAAATATTCATCACAATTAACTATTTTCCCCCAAAAAGTATACCCATGATTACACTTTCTACTAAATAGACAAAATGTAATCCAAGGCAATTGCATTTATTTTTATTTTTATGGTTATAAAACTTGGATGATAATTACCTGATCGGTTTGAATCCTCGTGATTTTCTGAACCATTAAGTTACCGCATTTCATATCGAGATACAAGGTGCCTTCCTCTGCGCGAACCTTCCGGGTTGAAATC
Organism: Ommatoiulus sabulosus; assembly: GCA_034697705.1. Lineage (NCBI taxonomy): Eukaryota > Metazoa > Arthropoda > Diplopoda > Julida > Julidae > Ommatoiulus > Ommatoiulus sabulosus. The sequence continues at coordinate 18,019 of JAQGAO010002250.1, read as the reverse complement.
ACTTCAGAGAATGGATAACGTTGCAATGTTTCCTAATAAAAAATTGTTCATGAAGGATCAATACCATTGCGAACATCAAAGTTAATAAGCAGATTTGGAAGTAATTCTTACGTGAGTTATGACGTCTAGGAAATGTACCCCATTTCTATTCAACGCTAAAATGAAATCCCGCTTCTCCTTATCGGATAATTTCTAGAATTGGAAGAGTTTCAAGTTAAATTTCCAAGAATTCCGCCATGTAATTCAAGGCTGAAAAAGTACCTACCTTGATAGCGAAGAAACTGGAACCAAACAGCGGCCATTTCTGCAAGGTTTCTGTTTTGTTTTAATTTTTTGAAAAATTAATATTACTTGATTTCACAAGACCAATAGCAGGAACTTGTAAAATGTCAACACTTGACAAATTGATAAATGTGTTTTACCCAAGACTTGAGCTTTTGCATCTGTGGCATTCATTCTTTCGATCTCCTTCCAAGCACTCTGAACCATGTTGACCCACTGAGGTGGTTTAATGTCTCTTATGGTAAGGATTGGCTTAGGCAAAAGGTACTTGGTTTCCTTTAAAGTAGGCATAGTTTCCATTTGTGCTGCCCGGTGAAGAAGAGCTGCTACTCTTGCCAAGTCATACTGAGAGTAAAGAACGAGTTTAGTATCCCCTTACTATGGTATAAAATCATCCCAAACTAGAATGTTCAATTCGATAAACATACTATAGCTTCTTGATTTAATTGTCCTCCAGGCATGACGAGTAAAAGTCCCTCTAGATAATCTGGAGCAATCTGATTGAAGACCACTTCGATATACAGCTGGTTATCTAAACGCAGGGAATAATACCACACAGAACGACAGAAAATGAGGTAGAAAACTTGTTGGTTTCTCTGAAGTTCTGTGGTAACATCCAAGATGTATTCCTCTCGTGCTAAGGGCATGGTGAAGGTATCGCCCTCTACGATGCAGTACAATGAAAATTCCTCCATTTCATGCTGATTTCGAACATTTAAAATGGAACATATTTCTTCAATGATGTCCTGGACCACACTAGTAGACTTGGTGTTAATGACTCTTTCCGTACCACCCGGAAGGCGATAGATTTGCCTCTTCGAATTTCGACCAGCCTTGAAAAATTAATCAAGAATTTGAATGTCTGTTACTTTTTAACAGTGTTTTGCCATTCTTCGAGTGTTAATTAGGATTAATTTATGAATTGCTGGACAAAAATGAATGATTATTGGTAAAGAAAAAGTGTCCAACAATTTATATTTTTAACAGTGCCCGATTTCCATGCAAAATGATGTGAAAGGCAATGCATAAGTAGCAATCAGGACAGAGAACAAACAATGAATGAATTTTACTTTTAAAGTTTAAAAATAATTAGATAATATTTCTGTGTAGACTAAAATTCTTTCACTTTCATTTCAAAGAACAGCATCAGTGGACACGACTCAACCATTCACAGACTGACATGAGATGTCAGTAAATAATATATTAGACTGTTTAGACATATAAACTTTGTCTCTTACCGAGATGGCAGCTATCTCTTCAATGCTGGGTACATTTTTTCGGCCACCATACTTGAAGGTTTTCCTCAAATTTTGCAAACAAACCAACGCAGTGCCTACCAGAATATTTTAAAAGCGTTATGCTAAGTTGTTTTTTTCTTGAAATCGATGAAAAAATAGTTTAAAAAAAATGCGAGGATTCTACCGTGATAAGCTCGCCGTTTGTCATATGCCGCAGTCTCCAGGTATTTAAATAAATATGGCTTGAGCAATTCTGAGCTTTGGAAGTAAGCTGCAATGATTGAGAAAAGCCGCCAACCCCTTTGGCAGCTGTCAGCTTTTGTGCTCTTGTTGTTTGTTGTCTGTTTCATAATTTGGCAGTACACTTCGTCTCTTAATGGAGGATGCTTGTGGCAATTCTAAAAAATTTATAAAAAGTAGAAATTTTTATTTAGACTGGCGATTAAAAATGAGTATAAGATCTTATGCATAATTTATTTTCTTACAATCAAGACGGTATAAACACAATCTACGTCGCTCTGGTCAGTTGCCATTGGATAATCTCCCATGAATCTCATGATTCCTAAAGAAGTATTTTTAATAACGTGATGAGAAACTATATAAATACAACACAGTGCATTAAAATGAATAGAACATAATCATACCAATGAAGCATTCCAGGGCCAGCTTGTTCAATTCTGGAGTTTCCAGTTTTAACAAAGAAGCCTGGATTGGAGACTGAAATGAAATATGCATTTTTAAAAATAAAATCTACTATGAACTTTGTGGAACCTCTTTATCATGCAAAAAAATGCAATGAAAATCATCCGAAAATACTTTTTTGTTTTTTTCTATTACATGTATTTGAATTTCAAACTTACCTTAGTATATTTCACCATTTCAACCTGTTCCTTCCAAGTCCAATCAGAATCTAAAATTAAGAGATTTGCATGCGCACATTATTGCATTGGCAAAATATATGGAAATACTGATAAAGAACAACTTATCTACCTTTGCTCTTTTTTCCCTTCTTTTTCGCTTTCAGGCTTTCGATCATTTTTAATGATCCTCTAATAGACCCATCAGCAGTACGCAACATCTCATAGCTATTTTGGAAAGAAAAAAACGGCCGCTATTTATTACCCAGTAAACTTCTGCATACATGTATGCATTTTTGTAAACATTTCCAACTATACATCTTCTTTTTTATAATGTCGAATAAAATTAATAAACAGTTACCATTCATAGGCAAAACAACTATTATTGGAGGTCCAATAAAATTACTGTTTAGAAAAAGTATAGAAAACAACAACTTGTTTCAAAAAAATAAAAAATGTAAATGCAAAGGCTTTGTAATGGCAAGTATCTTCTATGCTGGAAATTCAAAAAAAATTGCATTATATTTATAAATGCAATATAAGTAATGCTTTGGGAAATTCCAAATCAGTAATAAGTCAAAATACCAGAGAAATTTTGATAGTATAAATATAAAAAAAAACATTTTGTACAAAAGTGTAGCAAATAAATTTGAATTTTAATTACTTAAATTGTGCAGTTGTGCTTAACATGGTAAATTATTGGCCATGCAATTATTTCAATCCAGTGAAAAATTCATTGGATTATAATAAAATTTTAAGTTAGGAAAGAATGAGCAAATCTTATTTCCTATACTTACTTATCCAAAGACTGCCTAAAATGTGCCAATGCAAACTGCAGCAACGAGTGCCGGCCATCGTTGACAGAAGTTGTCATCTGACTGATATCGCTCTTATCATCAGGATAATCCTGGATTATACAAAACGAACAAACAACTTTTTAGAAAGCCATCAACAGAATCTTCACTGAAGAAGTGTGCATGCCTGATTCGTGCTTCTAATATACTAGACTACTAGAGTGTTAGATCCAACACCTCCAATAAGTATCGAAGAATTTGGAATTCCTCGAATTTTGTTTGAACTATCATGAATTCAAAGTTTGGTGGTCATATATTATACCATTTCTGAAATTGAAGAACTTTTACACCTATTCGCATAATCATGCTTTTCTAGAATTGACCCAAATTGTCACATACATGTAATAAAAAGACACCAATCACCACGCAGGATGCAATTCGTACATGCTAAAGAAAACGCGAGATATTTTAAGATGCATTAGGCAAGGGTTAGTTGTATGTCCATGCTCGATTTTTCCTATCTTGGACTTACAACTCTGCTCTCTGTCCAATGAGCGGAGGTGTTGAGGGCATCGCGACTACCATGGATTTCGCGGTTTTCATTGCTAAGAATGCGGGATGCCGTTGTGGTTGTCGTCGTCGTGCTCTGCATCCGGGTTTCGTGGGTACGGGTTTCCATAGTTGAGGATGCTGCAGTTGTCCCAGCATGATGCTTAGTGAAATGACCCCCAGACTGTGCAGAAGTTGCTAATCTGTCATACCGTCCTTCCTATAAAGGCGTGGGATATTGTACATGTATATTTTTACAATATTTACGGAACAAAACCAGGAACATGTCCAATAATAGCGTGCCATATCGTTGGTTTTCTGAAAATTCATTATTCCAAATTCAAAATTTTCAACTTTCCCCTGTTCAATTTGAAAATACTTTTTTGGCTAAAAAAACATGACCACTTTATAAACATAAACCATTTAACGACCTATACCCACTATACAGCATAAAAGCTACATCAGGGTTCTCCCAGAAATTTCATTTTAAGCTTCCATGACTTTTCCAGATTTTAAATAATTTTCCCTGACCAATGATAATGTCACAAATTGACATATTTTCCAAATACGACACAGCAAAATATTTTTCAAAATTTACCAATGAAATTTTGAAAATTAAAATAGAAAATTATTAAAAAATTAAACCAATTTGCATGACTAAATTTTGAAAATTTGACAATTTTGTATTCGGTAAATTAGACAGTTTTGCAAATTTTTACTTGGAAAACGTGGAGAATTTTGCATATTTGTCCTCAGAAAACGTGGAAAATTTTGCACTTTTGCCCTTGGAAAACGTGGAAAATTTTGCAATTTTGTCATCGGAAAACGTGGATAATTTGTCAAATTTCTATTTGAAAAACGTCGAAAACTTTTGCAATTTTGTCCTCGGAAAACATGGAAAATTTGTACTCTGAAAACATGGAGAATTTTTCAAATTTGTCCTCAGAAACTGGCGAATTTTGCAAATTTGTATTGGGAAAATGTAAAAAAGTTTCCAAATGGGCCCTGACTACGTTGAATTTCCCAGACTTTTTCAAAAAAAGTCATTCTTCCCTGACTTCTCCAGAAATTTTCAAGTTCCCTGACTTTTCCAGGTTTTCCAGGTCTGGGGGAACCCTTACATAATGTACTGTTTGATAAATTCAATTCTGTATTCTTCATTCAGACAAGGATGTAATGTACAGTATTTTAGTTTAAATCTGATACGAATCTATAACGATGTGTCAAAAAATGTACTGTAACAATTGTGAGGAAGAATTGTTGAAGAAAATAACACGTTTCCGCTATATCGTTGTATATCATTCCATGATAAAATTTAAAGTATTTCATAATGCAACCGGAAATGAGTTCATGTTTAAAATAAAAAACTGCGATTTGATATGCAGTAATTTTATGCCAAAATTGCAAAACTGCGATTTGATATGCAGTAATTTTATGCCAAAATTGCAAAACTGCGAATGATTTCCCCGGTGTTTTCAAAATATACGTAATCTCAAATTCGATCAAAATTGGAAAGTTATATAACTCGTTATATTTGTAATTTACGAGTTTTTTTATCTTTTTTAAATGGATTAAGAAATGTTGCACTGAATTGCAAAGGCTAAGAAAAGCGATTCGCGTTTATGGCAGCTGCATAATCTCATTCTTACGATTTCTCACAAAATTACAGGCTCTGTTTTCGGATGAAGAGAAATTTAAAGAACATGCAATTTTTGCACGCAACGCCGTGCAAGCGCAACATATCAGTAGTTAAAATACCTTTCAAAATTAGCAACTCTTTCAGAACGTTTGAAAAGAAAAAATGGGCTGTAACCACCAAATTGCTGGGAAGATTGTCTAATGATTAGTTACGGTAAAAACAGGTGAGAAATATCCCAACTTTTAAAAACAGTACGCTTGGCAATGCGTGAAACGACTTTTTTTAAAAGAAAAAAAAGGGGAATAAACGGACTCGAATGACCCACTGGGCATTCAACGATCGGCGTAAGCGACTGGTGGCGTGTCTGACTAGTACCTGGACAGTTTTGGGTAATATTCAGTTTTATCGACCGCTTTTTTTTCTGACCTAAAGACACAATTATCGTTGTGTGGATCCGGATATGTCAAAACTCGTCACAAGGAGGCTGAGCAGACGTCGTAAAAACATACCCGTTTTTTGATAATCAAACTTTGACATCTTCAGCAAGCACTCCTGGCTGCTTGACAAGGAATTGAAAACCTGTTTTATAATGTTTTCTTGACTCAACACATCTTGGACTACAACAAAAAATCACCTGCACGTTCTGATATACTACGGCGATATATTTGTTCAAGCTATTGGTGGCAGCACCACAGGATGATGGACAAGGGATCAAAACTAGGTTCAGGAGTAAGTAAACTGCCACTGAGGAAATGGGGTGCTGAACTGTTATCTTCAAATTTTATTATTATTATTTTTTTAAAGGCATTAAAAAAGGGGGACTTATTTACCTGTTTTGTCATTTCAGACAACTCATTTCGGCTCAAAGGCACGACGTATTCGCACGGAAATATCCCGGTCCTGCCTCCAACTTCGCCGTACAACCAACCTAAAAATACAAAAAAAAATATCTTGGATATAACAAGCTTATCTTTTTTCAAGCAGCATGAACAAAATTAAAAATTAACAAAGAAACATTGTTGGAGGTGACATTCCGCGGGAAATGTATCTCACAGAAATTCAATCTGCAATCGAAAACATCTGTACGATGTTTTCGATTGCAACAATTGCATAAACCGTACTCAGGAAATGCCGTAGCTTGACGTAGATGGAAAATGTAAATGTAGATAAAGTTCCGTCTGGCGGCGCGTACGCACAGGATTTCTTTTCTCTACGCTATCTAATAAATACAGTTTAAACATATATGTGATAATGTGAGCCCGTGTATATAAATCCATTTTACATGTAGCATATATAGGCCTAGTAGGTATTCAATAACTCAACATGTTTTTTTTACATGTAGCAAACATGGATACACGTAAAATACTACGGGTATATTATGTAAAATAAATTATACCTACTACATGTAAAAAACAAGTTTAATTGCTACATCCAAAATACATGCATGCAACATGTAAAATGCATGTAAATGCACGTTTTACATACCATATTACATTTATTTTGTTGTTGCATTGTATATTATATATGCATGTAGGCCTAATTAACACATGATATGTATAAACAGTATTTATTAAATAGCTTTAGAGCAAGAAATACTTAGTGCGCATGCGCCACCAAACAGAACTTTATTTACATGTACGTTTTCCATCTACGTCAAGCTATACGGCATTTCCTGAGTACAGCTATTATATCAGCCATATTTTGAATGTAATGTACAGTAGCTTTATAACTACAATTGAATATTCCTTTGCAATCTGCAATCGAAAACATCGTACAGCATCATTCTGGATGCAGTTTAAAAAATTGCATTATACCAGCCATATTTAGGATTTAATGTACAGTATAACTAAATGCCTTTGAAATTAAACCGTAAAACAGGCCTGTCAACCGCATTCGTGCCATTATGTTGAGGATAACCCAGTTATTGTGAGAAAAATAAGAATTTGTTCAACTACGGTATCCAGGTTACAATAGAAATTAAGGATCAACACGCTATTTTTCCCCTTAAAAGGCCATTTGAGTTTTACAAAGCATTTGATATTAACGTTTTCAGACCCTGCTATCTCGTGCGTGCCTTGATTACAGATTACCCGAAAATGTTACATCACACCATTATAATACAAGAGGTCACGGGATGAGTAAACGGACGACTTTTGTTCATCGACGCTTTTAAATACCACTATATACTGGAATTACACCTGCAACCTGTTACCAATACAAATACCTCAAGAACTAAATTTTCGTTAAGTGATTAATATGGGTTGTCGTACCCAGCCAAATTTTTTACCCCCATCACTTCCCAAAGGCACACAAAAAAATCCTTTATGGCAGCTGCCTTAAAGAATATCAATTGGTTCTACTCGTTTACCTATTCGCATAAAATGAGCATAAAACAGATAATTTTCATCGAAGAATTTCACGACTTGGGAGGGGTCAAGTTTGAGAATTTCTAAATATGTTCTGACATTTTTTGTATGAAAAATAATGCCTAATTTTATTAGCATTAACTTTTTAACATTTCTTTTCTGCTCTAGGTAGAAATACATGTAAAGGTAGAATTACAAATATTTGCCTAAGAATCTTTTTTAATAAAACGACCTACTTTATCGGCTTATTAAAATCAACGACGTGCCATAAATATGAATTTTTTGGAACATCGTATTTAAGAGATGCAGATTACATGTGATTATTTTAAACACGTGCTTTCAATGCCAGATTCCAAAAAAGGATGATCAATGACCTCCTCATTTATACATTACATGGAATGGAATGGGAAAATGCCACCCTAAATCAAGAATTTTCAAGTAACCGAAGTTACCGAACTGTTCAGTTTTTTTTTTAATAAAATAGTCAACTTTTATGAGGCCATTAAAACTTCTAGAAAAGTCAAAACTTCAAACATGCAAAGAAGCCACGCATAACGTGGTCAAACATTAGCTTACTGCAAATAAAAGAATATTCAAATAATTTCAAAAAGTTCATTTTTACGGAAAACCGGTCCCGGTTGTTGCAATACACAGCTTATTTTTTTGCAGCGTTTTTACATCGTACATTATATACCACATACCTTACTTGATGGTGATATATTTAGGCATCAAAAGAGCTACTCAAGCGAAGCTTTACGAATGGCACTTTTAGCAGTCGTGGAATCACGTGTGACTGATTTTGAGTGACATACTTCAAATCTCCTATTGCAAATGCACATACTGTATGTTCAATAGTTTAAACTGTAAAGACATTCCCTTGTTGGAAAACTTATTTCAAAGATGTCACTTCGAATTTCTAGTTAAATTCCTTCATCATTGCTAATTTCCGGCAAAGAGCAAAACTGATAATTTTATACTAAACACATGCCAAGAAATAAAAATACAAGTTGTATTATACTGATATTCTGGCTACTACAAGTAGATACTGTGCAGTATACTTAGGGGCCATTCTAAACAGGCGTCCTCATGTAGGGGGCAAGGGGAGATAGGTTGAGTCACGGACACGATGTGGTCAGTGAGAGGAGGAGGAGGGGGGGGGTTGGGTATGACCAACTCGGAAGTCCACTTGATAAAAGAAAATGCCAAATAAAATCAGTTCCCGAAGTAAAAGGGAAATTGAGCGCAATATCGCATACATGTACATGTAGGTGATGTGTTATAAATTGCAAAAGTCAGCAAACAGGTTATCTCCAGTCCTGGAAAACCTGGAAAAGTCTGAGAACTTAAAAGCTCAGGGTCCATTTGCAAACTTAAAAATTTTCCTAGTACAAATTTGCAAAATTATCATTTTTCTCGAGCAAAAACTTGTAAAATTCTCAACCATTTCCGAGGTCATCTTTACAAAATTGTCCACGTTTTCTCGAGGTCAAATTTGCAACATTTTTCCACGTTTTCCCAAGCACAGATCTTCAACATGTTCAACTGTTTTCGAGTACTTTATTTGCAAGATTTTCAACAGTTTTCGAGGAGAAATTTAACAAATTTCCAACGGATTCTGAGGACAAATTGTCAAAATTCTCAACCTTTTCAGAGTAGGCCTACAAAATTTACGTTTTCCGAGTACAAATTTGCAAAACTTTTCGAATACAAGTTTTTAAAGTTTCGGAAATCCAAATTGGGGGAAGGGGTGGGTAATGAAACGGTCCTGATTGACCGGACACAATGCGGACAGGGGGTAGGGGGAGTCCAATTTTGAAAAAAAATTGAGGACGTCCTTTTAGAATGGCCCCTCACGTTAAAACGAACTTTAGACAATATGAAAAAAAAAAACGTGTACTTTATGACGGGGAATTACCCGATTAAGGCCCAACATACTGTAGTCGCGGGGGGTAGGATTACGTTACTTCCGATAATACGAACTACGGTTAAAACGAACCAATTTCGACGTCACTAACCGTCTTTAATAACGAAGTTCCGTCGTAATCCAATGAGTTTTGCCGTCACCTCCACCAGGAGATTGAGGGAAGGGGAAATCCCCCCTCCTTTATGGACGTCGAACCCCGTTTCCTTTTCTTACGCGTTTCCTCTCGTAAACACTCGTAGCGCGAGTATCCAGGATTTTATGGAGGGGAGTCGCAGTCATGGAAATGAAAAGGAAGGGGATAATCCATAAAAAGGAGTGAGAATAACCCCCTCATCTTGGATGCTTTTCAATAATGAAAACAAGCTGGCACTGAATCAAAATCACTCGGGCGCGAACGGCCCAGTTATTGGCCAATAAACGCGTATGAAAAAAAAAAAGTTTAAGGACACCCCTAGAGGTGATGCGCCGGGGGACCCACCGACGCTGGAGGAAGAGGGGGGGATCGCTGCTTGCACGCTCTCCCGATTATCCGGAGTTGGATTAACCGGGGTGCTAGTTTGCTGTGGACGCGCGAGTCCTCATTGCCGAACCAACCCAGACTGAGAAAAATGCTCATCTACAGTGAAAGCCGCTTAATTCGATCACGTTTTTTCAGTTTCTCTCGAGCACCATACGGCGCTATACGTTTCGTTAAAACGAACTTTAAACGGTATGAAAAATAGGTGTTATGATCGGGGAATTCCCCGATAAAAGTCGTGGCAGCTTCCCATTCTGATACGTGGGGGGTAGGATTGCATCCAAACTTGGACGAAACTTTAGTTCTTATCGTTGAAGTCACGTTTTTTCCAGGGTTCCGTCAGAAATTTCATTTTCAACTTCCCTGACTTTTCCAGGTTTTACAAAAATTTCTCCGACCAATGACAATGTCAAAAATCTACATATTTTGAAACACTAACTAATGACAATTTTGAAAATTAGCATGGAAAGCTTAAAAAAATAAAGAAAATATGTACTCGGAAAACGTGGAAATTTTGCCAAACTTGTCCTCGAAAAACGTGGAGAATTTTACAAATTTGTACTCGGAAAACGTGGAAATGTTGCAAATTTGTCCTCCGAAAACGTGGAAACTTTGCAAATTTATACTCGGAAAACGTGGATAATTTTGAAAATTTGTCCTCGGAAAACGTGGAAATTTTTGCAAATTTGTATTCTTAAAACCTGGAAAATTTTGCAAGTTTTACTCGGAAAATACATAAGCCCTGAGCTATACCATGTAGAATCATAATTTTTTTTTATAGATTTACTCCCCACGGAAGTGGGGAGTGCACCGCTAATGGATACGGCGCATGGAAGGGGTGCGGATGGGAGTGAAAGGGAGCATTACAGGACACGAATTTGATTTTCAGAGACATAGGATGGTGCGTAGGAACATAAAACGTACATACATGAATACACTGAAGAACATAAGGGCAAAGACCTTAAAGAACAAAAGGGGGGGGGGCGGTATTACACTTAAGAAAACTCGTACACATATACACACATACAAGCGAGAGTACACGTACAGAGATAGAGCATGTGTAGACAGATGAATATACAGCAGCACACTTGAGAAAAATGGTATACGCCATAGGAGAGCCTTGAGCCATGAGCCCAGTACCCGATTAGGGGTAATAGGGGGGACGGCCCCGGTTCAGACGGACCAGCTTCCTCATTGCCACTGATAAATTTTGGAATGAAACAACATGACTACGTTGAATTTCCCTGACTTTTTCAAAATAAGCCATTCTTGCCTGACTTTTCCAAGTCTGGGGGTACCCTGTTTTCTTTACTTACGATTGTACCCCTGCCGTCACCTCACCCCCCCCCCCTAAACCCTTTCGTCACCTAGCAATTTCGGATCGTTTTTGTGAGCGCAGTTAATCATTTTTATGCAAAATACACGAGCTCGTCTCCGTCAGTAATTGCAAACATGATGACTGTAAACTCGGCCTGAAAACGTTTGACTGACGTCGTTTATTTGAGCGTCCTCCAAGCACTTGTCACTCTTCGCTTATTTACGCACTCGGACATTAATTGATTGGAGCAAATCGACGAAAAGCACGTCAAAAAACGATCCTATTTTAAGACGAGGGTCGCTCGCCAAAGACCGATAAGGCTAATAGCTCGAATTAAGTTAATGGATAAAAGGAAGAATAACACCGCTCATTGACGATTTAGATAAACGATAAAGAGTTGCTCACCAGCAGCCATTTTTATACTTGGGTCCCCCAGGATTTTAAAAAATGAACATTGAGACATCCAATATTTCGCAAAATGTTAAAAGTAAATTTCGAAAATTGGTACTCTGAAAGGGTTGACAATTTTTCCAGATTGTACTCTGTAAAGGTTGAAAAATTTGAAAATTTGTCCTCGGAGTTTGTAAAAAAATAATGTGCATTTTTGTGACGGAAATGGTTGAAAATCTTGCAAATTTGGATTACGAGAAGTTGGAACATTTTGCAAATTTGTACACGTATACGAAAAATGTTGAAAGTTCTGCGAATTTGTATACTCGGAGAAGGTTGACAATTTCTCAAATTTGTCGTATATGCATGTACATGGAGCTCAGAATCTGTAGAGAAATGAGAAATTTTGTCTTCGCGAAAACCGTTGAAATTTTTGCAAATTTGTCATCGGAAACTGTTGAAAAACGTAAAAATTTCTGTCGAAAACTTTGAAAATTTTGCACATTTGTGCTGGAAAAGGTTGAAAATTTGTCCTCGGAAACTGTTGAAAATTAAAAATTTTGCAAATTTACACGGAGATTTTTTTTAAATTTTGCAAATGGGACCTGAGCCAACCACGTGGAAACATAAATTTTGTATTGTGTGAAATCACGTTTTTAAAAAACTGCATAGTATGATCAAATTATGCGAGGAGACCGGATTAAGCGACTATTTTTCCAAAAAGGACAGAGCAGGAAAAAATCCGTTATAAGGTTTTGATCGAATAAAATGGTTTGCCGAATTAAGCGTGATCGAATTAACGGGCTTTCACTGTATAATGCAGTTCACGGGGCAAGTGTTGCAACAGCGTTGCCCTGCGTGATAGATCAAGTATAATCTGTATATTTTTGTTCGCAAAATCCAGAGTGAACATCGAGTACCTCCTACTATTATTCTAATTTTATCCCCAGAGTTTAATTTTTCAACAACATCATCCAACCGATCACGACACGACATGCAGGGTGTCCACCGTGAAAACTCCGACAGTTTGAAAATGTCAAGTTATTCGAACATCTCTATAGTTTAATCCGGACGTTGTTCAAATTGTGATGCTTCATGTCCACACCGGAGGAAACATTAGAGGAACTTATTGTTGCCACGTGTTTCGAAAAATACACGTATGATGTAAAATATTTACGTGAAACAATTTATGGATACAATTAACGGGAAGGAATTTGTAACAAAAGTCACTAGGTTCCTCCAAAAGTTCCTCCAGTGTGGACGTTGCTTAAGGTTCATTCAATGTTTATGAACATGTAAAGGTTGGATGGTCCGCATTTCTTCAAAATATTCTAAAATACGAGGGGTGTTCATTGAGTTTCCTCAATCATTTAAAAAAAAGAAAAAAAGGCTGTATTGATTTTAATGAAATGTGTTGGAAAAATTCTTCCATCATTCCCGAACATATTTCAACATTAAAGGATACGGTTCAAAAATTCCGAGGGCTTAAGATTGGTGCGCAAAGATGGAGTCCGAGGAGATAGTGGCTCAGCAGCGTTTTTTTAACTTTCGAAGGCATTTGAGGAGCAGAAATGCGCGAGACGTTTAAGGTCCGAGTGATGTCCGAACATTCGGTCTACGCGTGGATTGGTCAGTCGAAAAACGGACGTTAAAAATGCGAAAGATGGCGTGGGAGGTGGACGTTGAGCGGCTCCAACAAATGACCGAGGCATAAACGTTTTTTGAGCGAGGGAAATACACTCGCTAACAAAAATGCACCGAAAAAATGGACATTTTACGGAATAATAGATGACGTTTACGTGAATTCCTCTACCTAATTTCGTTAAAATTCATACAGCAGTTTAAAAGAAAAAAAGTACTCCTATGGACACTCTGTACTCCTACACCTTTTTGTTTTTATCTCTCCAGTGGCGTTTAAGGAGCGTTGAAAGCTATAAATATAACGTTGATTGAAATAAAAAACAACCTAAGTTGTATTTTTCGCTCACCGCATTAAACAGCGGGATCCACGAACTAAAAGAAAAACGTGGACGGAAATACGGTCGTGTTGAGTGAGGCGAAACGTCCGTTGGGTCGCTTCAACGGTTTTTCTCCGAAAATGGAATAGGTCCGGTAGAAATCGTTAAAATCATTTGGGAATTGCCCCGATTATAAAACAGGATAATCTCGCGGAATTAATACGAGATGACTGCCAGAATGCCTCGCATTGATACATCACATGCAGTGGAAGTTCGTTGACAGCGTTCCCCCAGAAATTTCATTTTCAACTTTCCTGACTTTTCCAGGTTTTAAAAAAATTTCCCTGACCATTGATAATGTTTGCAAAATCGACGCAGGAAAATATATTGCAAAATTTACCGGTGTCAACTTTGAAAATTAACATAGAAAAATTTAAAACAAATGTTAATGACATTTTTTTTTTTTGAAAATTTGACAATTTTGTACTCTGGAAATGTTTAAATTTGTACTCGGAAAACGTCGGAAATTTTGCAATTTTGTCCTTGGAAAACGTGGATAATATTCCAAAATTTATAATTTGAAAACGTGGAGAATTTTGCAAATTTATCCTCGAAAAACGTGAAAGAAAATTTCTACTCGTAAAGTGTGGAAAATGTTAAAAATTTGTATTTGAAAAACTTGGAAAATTCAAAAAAAATTTACTCTTAAAACGTGGGCGATTTTGCTAATTTGTACTTGTAAAACATGGAAAAGTTTATTAATTTGTCGTCGGAAAAGGTGAAAATTTTTGCAGATTTATACTCGGAAAACGTGGAAAATTTTGCAAATTTTTACTTGTAAAACATGGAAAAGTTTGTTAATTTGTCGTCGGAAAACGTGAAAAGTTTGCAAATTTGTACTCGTAAAACGTGGAAAATTTTGCAAATTTGTACTCGTAAAACATAAGAAATGTTGCTATAGAATTTGAACTCGGAAAACGTGGAAAATGTTGTTAATTTTTACTTGTAAAACATGGAAAAGTTTGTTAATTTGTCGTCGAAAAAGGTGAAAAAGTTTTCAAATTTGTACTCGGAAAACATGGAAATTTTTGCCAATTTGTACTCAGAAAACGTGGAAAATTTTGCTAATTTGTACTCTGGAGACGTGGAAAAGTTTATTAATTTGTACTCGTAAAACGTGGCAATTTTTGCAAATTTGTACACTGAAAACGAAGACCATTGTGCAAATTTCTACTCGCAAAATGGGCCCTTAGGTATAACCATAAATAAGCATTAATTCTGGATCACAACAACATGACTACATTAATTTCCCCGCTTTTTTCAAAATAAGCCATTCTTCCCAGACTTCTCCAGACATTTTTAAGTTCCCTGACTTTTCCAGGTGTAGGGGTACCCTGTGTTAAGAAGAACTCTTTCTAAACGAATTTCCGATACATTGAAAGCCGCTTAATCTACAAGTATTTTCTTTTCTCCAAACTTGCCCCTAGACGGCGGCAATCATTACGAGCTCGGACGTTATGCCGCATTGCCTTCCAATATTTTCTTTCCATGTTTTCATTTTAAAGCCGGTCATAAACGGGGATAGTTATATATGGAAACTTGGAAATTTTAGGCGTTCCGAGAAGTCAATTGCATATTTCTGAGCATCATTTTACTAACCATAGCTTTTAAAAAAGAAAAGTTCAAACTGAAATTAAGTAGACTTCATTAATATTTTTATAATTGACAAATTAAAACATCTCATTTCTCGTAATTCACATTCTAAAAAACACAACTTTTTTAACATGTCGTATTTCCAATATATACGAAATAATTTGTCCGAATTTTCGTTTCTTCCCATAGACTTCCTGGGCCGCCCCATCCTCGTCATCATGATTTCGGCGATGCCCGCCGTGGCCATCCGGCGCGAGCGCAGCAAGAGCGTGGAGCGCATCGGTCCTCCCACCCGCAGGGGGCGCTTCGTGGAGTACTACCACAAGAAGATCTCCCGGATGGGCAGCATCCGTCCGCCGGGGACGGCCACCCGCTCCTACAGCATGGCCACCACGCCGGACATGGATCTGCCGGCCGAGCTGCTGGTGGAGATTGACCCCTACGAGGGGCACCGCTGCCCTCGCCTGCAGCGCCTCCTGGGCTACGTCTCGCTCTTCCACGCCGGTTGCGTCCTCATCGGCGTCGGTCTCATCGTGCTCTTCATCAGCATGGGCAACGTGAAGGCCAACGTGCTGCTCATGCGCACGATGGGCTCCTTCCTGGTGGCCCTGGGGGCGCTGCTGTGCCTGCTCAGGACCGTCTTCTTCCGCAAGGCGGAGCCGCTCAAGCACCGTCTGCGCCTGCGCAGCAGCGAGTCCTTCACCGTGCGCCTTAGCAACGCTGATCACCCGTCGTGCCGAGCTCACCACAACCACCACAACCACCACCACATGGACTGCTACGAGGCCGCAGCCGCCACCACCCTGCAGCCGGCCACCGTCACGTGCATGCGCGTCATCCGCGAGACCGACGACGAGATGGCGCCCCACGGCGGAATAGGAGGACGCAACGGGCTGCGCATGGGCTCCCCCTTGCGGCTGCAGTCGAAAGCCGATAGCAACGGCACCGACCGAAGCCCGAGTCCGCTGCGGCCCACCAGCGCCGACAAGATGCTGCCCGGTAGGGACGAGGGCGAGAAGTCCCTCTAATGACACCATGGCCGCCTATAGGGGGCGCTCTCACTATCTTCGAAAACAGGGTGCGGAAGAGACCTTTTTTGCCGCTGCACGCCGCTGGGACGTTATTAACCCCTTTGCGCGGTTTGAAATGACCCGCCGATGACCACTACCCTTATCCCCCCTCGGTGCTCGTGGATACGGTGCGCACTTTCGCGTTTGCCCGCCATCTTGTTTTTTCCCAGCCAGCCGTTTTTGTGGTCATTCGATCACTGGTAGATTCCCCGATTATCCGGAAAAAAAGGTCGAAAATGCGATGTCGATATCGTGGAAATTGAAAGAGTTACTAGATCTTGGGAAAAGTACTTTTCCCAAGCTCACTATCAATCATACTCCCCCACCACCCTCCTTCCTTTTCCCAGATTTCTTCCAGTCACTTTATCGTTTTTGCAAGCTTTTTCTTATACAGTAAATCCTGTTAAGAGTGACCACAGAAAAATGCAGTATTGGTCACTATACAAAGAATGCCTTAATTACATTAAAATGAGCATGTACACTGTACTTGTACAGATAGACTGTAATACATGTAGTAAAAAACAACAAAACCAAAAAAGTACAGAATCATCATGTCCATGTGCATTACATACAGTATATTTATTGCCTTATTACACATTTGTGCTTTTTTTTAAAGAAAAAATTATCAAGTTTTCCTCCGTTTTAAACGCTTTTTGCTTCTTATGATCATATTTTCAGTGATTTTTTCGATCTGTATCACAACGATTGGATGAATTATTTGAGAACCACTGGGGTTAAAGCAGTATGTAAAGTGACTCATCCATTATATCTGGTCACTTTTAAGGTACATTGGCAATGTAAAAATTGCAAAAAAGACAACACACACTGCATGGTCACTGTACACAATGCGGTGGTCACTATACGGAGAATTTTTATGAAGGATATGTACTAGAAAAACAAAACACTAAAAAGTGGTCAACATAAACAGGTGGTCACTTTTCCAGGTTTTACTGTACTCGTCGTCCTTCCTTTCCCAAGTTCTATTTATCCTCATCATGAACCATTTCCCCCTCCCTTCTAAGATGTCTTCCTTCGGCATTCTCCCCACTTTTCCCAAGTTGGACTTCCAGTCACCATCCTTTTCACAAGCTTTTCTCACGCTCGTCATTCCCCTTTTCTCCCCACCCCATGATGTTCCTTTATTTTCACCATACTCCAGCTTTTCCTACATCTGGGTGCGAGCACAAAGAATGCTTATTGCAGGCGCTTTCCACTCGGCGTACACTAGCGCCACCGAGCGTGATAAGAATGCGTCATGCTTTTTAAATGAGGGCGCGCACGAAGAAAGCTTAGCCGAGCCAAGCTGAGCTTACGAGAAGTGCTTATAAGCTTTCGAGAATGTTCGTAACATTCTTTTTTTGGAAATCCGAAAGCAGATTTTTAAGACACTGAGTGGCACGTACGCGGATCACTATTAATCAAAAATGTAGTCATGCACGTATGGACCGTAAAAACGTGTCCCGC
>JAQGAO010002249.1:0-20361 GCA_034697705.1 Ommatoiulus sabulosus | reverse complement strand
CAATAAGTGTCACGTGATCAATTTGCACCCGCACCTGAAGTGGACAACACGGGTGTGCCCAGCCGAATCCGCTATTAGTTGCACGAATAATGCCCGGTACATGTATTCAAATTCACGAACTTTGTACAGTAAATGTTTCCGTAGCCTAAGTGTTGCATTGTCTCAAGTAAAAACAACCTTTAGGGAAAATTGACACGATTTTTACATCGGAAAATCATAAAAAGAAACTTTTTCCATATTGCATTGCGAAACTACTGTATTTGAAATAGAACTGAATGCAGCATGCTAAAACAAACCACTGAATGATAATATCTACATTTTTTAAATATATAATCTAAATGCGTATTAAATTTATTTTGATGTATTTGCTTGATTGATGTAACTACGACAATCGAAAATGCTCCAAATAGACATGTATTTTAATCAGTATTTTGAAATGCGTCTTAACGATATGATTTGGAGTACCTGTGTACTGTCTTTAAAGTTATATTTTTCTAAACACGCTTTCGTAAATGCAATGTATAATATATAGTATTATTAAAAACCAATCTAGCGTAAATATTTTTCCATTGATGTAATTCAAAATGTATTCTCATACATTCTCATCAATGGTGTATCTACATATTGCTTTACGAAATATTTCTTTATGGAATAAGCTATAAATTCACTATTTACATATACTGTATATCCATGAATACGAAACTAGTTTAAAATCATATTTATAATAATTGTTTTTTGATACAATATACATGTATACCGATAATAAATCCTTTGTATAGATATGGGGGGCGAATTTCCTGAAAAGTGTTATGTCTGGAAACACCTGCTTCCTGTATTGTCAGGCCCGGAAATTTAAAACGAGCACTTGTTTATTATTTTTTTTTGGAATATCAAACATCTTATGCAAATTGCAATATGATTTTAATTGCGAATTTGAAACCTGTTTGCTGCTTTTTGCCAGGCGTTTAATGACATTTGTTTTAACGAACAGCCCCAGCTCGTTGCTGAGTTCTTATTTCAAGTCACTGTATATAGTTCATGTTTTTATAAATGTGATGAAAGTTTGGAAAAAGTTATCTATGAGCTGTAGGCTATTCGGTTAATTTTTTTTTGATTTTTTGTTTCTTAGTCACTTTTCAAATGTGGAACACTCGACATGTTCTCTTTTATATGGAGGTGGTTTGAGTTGTATTTCGGCATTCGGTCAGTTTCTCGTCCATTTTTTTTACTTCCCTCGTTGCATTATTCAACGCCAAAAAAAAAGGTTGGGACGATGGTGGTGAGTGTGGTCTCATCACTTTTCCCCTCCGTTCTGCATGAAAATTGTGCCCCATTTCTCTTCGCTATGATGAAGATGAGATTAAATCGATGCTAAACAGGAGGTGTTGCTGCTAAATCTGTAATTAAAATTTGAGATCAGCGACCCTAGCTGCTATCCGTAAAACAATATTTAATAAACGATACGTCTGCATGCAATCCAGGAACTACTTTTTACATCTTGATATTAAAACAGAAATTTATGTTTAGAGCGTGTACGTTATTTGATAACTAATCTACACAGATTTTATAATGGCGTTTCAGAATACAGTATATTTACCCACCGTGTCGCTCATCTCACGATCTCACGCCTCAACGGTATAGCAATTGTGTGTTGATTAAAACTAATTTATCTTTGAAGTTACATCAGGAGTTATATATTTTTATCAGGAGATTACCTGTATTTGAAGTTTTTGTAACTGGTTTGGGAAAGTTAAAATTATTTGTATTTTTATTAACGCTTTTTGAACGCTTTATTGAATTTCAACTTTTTTTTAAACAATCTTTGCAATCCTTTTATGGATAATGTTTTTTAATATTAATGAAAATTTTAACTTTTAGATACTTTTTTTCCAGAAATTTGTTTTTCATTAATCGATTTGTAAGCTAACTAATGAAAACACCTTCGATGCAAAGGAAATATAATAAAAAATTATGGAAACAATAAATTAGAACAAAGGAAGTTTGTTCTCTTGTTAGGTTTTGATTAAGAGTTCGCTCAGTATATGCCCGTTTTTTATCGGTTCCCTGAAGCTGTTTGCATTTCTTTGTAATCATTGTAAGTTTCAACTTTTCAATTCTAAAACTGATTTATATCTGGTAGAAGCGTTGATATAAATTATTACCTGTTTGTTTTAAAAACAACTGAACCTAAGTTTTAAAAAATTAACTGCAAATATAAAAATATTTCGATTTTTTTAATGTATTAAAAAGCCCTTGTTCCGTTTATTTGCAAGAAAAACCAGTCATAAAAACCGAATTTAATAACCTGTCAGCCTAAATGGCGTTTAATTACCTAAATTTTCAATCTAAAAATGTGCATCAGTAGCTAATTAGGTCTTGATAGGTAGTGCATTACCCGTTGTCTATCTCTCGAGGGTATGTTATTGGTGTCAGAGATTCCTGGACGAGCATCTTTAATTTTCCTAATTAAATTTGGTCATCGGCTTTACCCGATGCACGGTGATTGGCCTATATTTTATTTTCATCCAGAAATTAAAACCACGCTCATTTGCATTATCAATACTTTGCCTATTTTTTTTATCTTAATTTTTTCGGTCTGGTTGGATGTATGAAAATAAATCGTCTCATTAGTTCATAGCGTTTTTCCCCCCTTATTAATCTTACGATAATCGACTTCCACTTTATAAGTCACTGGCCTGTGCTATAAACGCGGAAGCTGAATGTTGAATTTTAAATTGCGTTTCGTGTCAATTTGCCGAACAACGTTTCGCACGTTTGATGGAATAAAAAAAAATTGGTTCAAACATTTTTTTTTGTTCCCTTCCGAATTATGCACGGTAAGACAGGCTATAATTTATTCGCCGTCATAAAGTTGTGAATTGCAAATATAAGTAAAACTTACCGTTATATTTATGTCAGTTTGGAAAGGTGATGGAAATACGTTTGCTACTAAGACGCTCGGGGCTTTAACCGCTTAACATTTTTCACACCTGATATCATGGACGAAAAGCAAGAAAATTTGACAGAACTTCAGAAGTCGTGCATATGCAATCTGGTGGTTGTTACCACCAGCGTACACGACATGTATACAAACATAATATTTAGTACATCATCGTCATCACCAACCATGGGTGCAGCTCCCGTTGATGTGTATCAAAGACCGGTGCAAATGATGCTCCGGTAGCAGATATCAGTCGTGTTGTCGGTTTTTTAACAGGTGGCGCATCGCCACTCATCTGCCCAACCCTCCCCGTTTAACCGGACTTGGCACCAGCAAAAATAGCGAATAGCTCACTGTTTTTGACTGAGGAAGACCCTAACCTAAACTAGGGCGGGACGGGATGGGAAAGGAAGGCTGTCATGGACGAATTAATTGTGGGGAAACTATGAAAAACTACAATCTGGCTAGCCGATCCGGGAATCGATGTTTTAGTACATGGATTCCATTATTGTCGATTCGTACAATCGGTGAATAAAAGCGGTTCAAATGTAATGTATTTTTGGACTAGAATATTTTGCCGATACCTAATCTTAAAATTTTGAAAATTGAATAAATGGACTGTTAGGTGTTTACAAAACCTGGCTTCTTGTTGTTCCGCATTATTTGTCACTAGAAAAAAATATTGCTGCATGTACAGTAAATGTACATGAAAATACAGTATCATAATAACAATAAAGCTTTATTCCTGAATGGAAAGAGGTATAGCCTACTATAGGGATCACTTTACAGGTCATCATTTACATCTACTCCATGATACAAACATTACAAAAAAACTCAATACAAACGAGAGATATTGCAGCAATGTCACAGTTGAGACATTGAGTGTTAAACTGATAATGTAGAGACCATGGGCAACTTAGCAAAGAGCGAGTTCCAAAGTAATTGCTTATTGTGGTGCCAGCTGAGTCGGTTGCTGTTAATGTGCTTTTTACGCAACAGTGGTGATCCAGAAAAAAAAAAAGTCATGGTAGAGCTTATAGCGCAGCATCCAAGATCAATTTTGATTCTTTGGACTTCGAGGCTCTCTGATTTTAATGCTAACAGACGTTGTTTGTAAGATATACAATGTAGGTTCATAAATCCAGGAAGTTTTTTTCGTGAATTTTCCCTGTACTGCCTCGACTTTTGTCATGTACAGTATACATTACTTTGCAATATTGGTGTATCCGAATACGCAAAAACTTATTTCTGCAGCATATGCGGGAGATAACGACGAATCCCTCACCTTGTAAACTGGTCATTGATGGAATTCAAAATTATTCTGAGTTTTTCATTTAGCTAAATGTGACCTTTTTTTTCTCTGGCGTAAATGGGTGACTACATCGCCTTCCAAATTTGGCCCAAGCCCTACATCTTCACGGGGGTTCCGAGTTGACCTTTGCTATGCAAATTACACGAGCATTTTTAACCCCGTGAAGTCACCACATCGCCAACCTTTGCCCCTCTGCTTCTACCCAATTTCTAAACCTGGTTTCCTAATTAGTTTTTCCACTCGAATCGAGTGGGCCTCCTCGCTATTTCGCACCTGTCACAACAGCCGCCGGTTAGCTAATGTCGTTGTTCGTGGCTTACTGGTTCGCATTAACCTAATTTTTGGTAAACCTATGAGCAACCATTTCGGTATACATGTACGTGCGACCTATGGCGAAAGATCCCCATGCATTGATATCAAAACGCAGGTATATAAAAAAGTTCAGCGCCCTCTAGGTCATATCGAATGGTGCTCGGAATAAAATTTCAGTCTTAATTTTCAAAAGATGATGATGGGTTTTTAAGACGCTGCATAGATTTACAGTGGTTTACCATTGTGAGGAACGGGATTTTGTAGTTTAGTTGCGCAGATTTCAAAGTGTTAAAATAAAACATGTTTCAGAAAGAGTTTATGGGATCTTTAAGAGATTTAAAGAGTTTACCTAAAAAGAATATAATTTCTCAAAATTCGTTGAATCGATATCGAACATTTTAGGATTTTAAAGTTTAAAGTAAAGTTTGAGGTAAAGGATTTTTAAGGTGCACGTACTGTACATGTAAATGCATGCAATTTAATTATTTTGGACACTTTCTCATTCAAAAATGTGAAATGTTTCACTTAAATACAGTATGTTTTCGTCGATTTATAATACAATTATACACTGTATATGTAGTAAATTTGAATATTTGCAAATAATTAAAAATGCCTGATGTTTTATGAGCAGCATTTAAAGAATTAAGTAATGTGTTAATATTAAACATTAAAAGTAAAAAAATTTTCTCATATTATAGCTTTTGATAATTGTTGATTAATGCAAAAATTCAAAATTGCCTTACGTGTTTTAAAAGGTGTTTAATGATTGACTGGCATATACTATAGGCCTAGTTATAATCTACAATTTATAAGAATTGCCAAATTTAAAGCAACGTAACAAAAATCTGAGAATTTCCGTAAAAAATGGCACTTGTTGTTAACAGATCTTCCGACCTTGTCAACGGTGCAAGGATGCTTTAGCTGCATATTGCATTTGACCCTTGAAAAGAATAAAAGTCCATCAATTTGTAAAGATTTTGTCAAGTAATTCGCTTCCCGCATTTTACGATGGACTCGATGCAAATTACGCATCGGCTTTCTCGAGTGGAAAATTGCGAGGAAAAACGCAGTAATAGCAAAATTAAGACGCCCCTTGAAAAACAACGGAATACTGTGAACGGAAGGTCCTTGAACGTTGATTTTTCCGTATTTCTTTCGAGGTGAAATATGGTAATTCCACGTTCACATCGCCGTGATGTATGGTGATTTTTTAAATCTCCAATATCCTGTTGCAAGCAGGCCTTTTAAAGTTCGCACTTCTCGAAATAGGTCAAAACCCATTTGAATTTAATATTGTTTTATTTTTAATTGACCTTATGCATATATACATGTATATATTTACAGTATACGAACAGGATTCAAGAACGCGGCAATGCTATAGGGTCCTATATTCGCCTTGCCCTCACGCGAAACGTGATTCTCCGTTTTGCACTTGCCCGCCCGCCTAACATAAATATGAGAAATGGTTTCATAACTTATAGGGAACCAACTACATGAAATATTTAGGCATGATTTTAGTTTTTTTTTTTTTGGCTGCTCCGATACCTTAAACTAACCCGAATGTGGCGAATAATTACGGGGTGTCTGGAAAACGTGGAACGTCAGAGACATGAGTTGACCCGTTGAGGTCACGGGTCGCTTATCGGCTGATCAATTACGTATTGTGGCCAGATATAAAAAAAACTAGTGTAATTCATATGGATTAAATAGAGAAAAAACTTACATGTACATGTTCAGTATGTGACATCAAGTCATGCATGCAATGGGAGCCTTGGTTTCGAATATTGGATAGAGAACTGCAGTCAAATTCAAGAACGCGACATTGCTAGGGTATATGCGTCAAATGTTCCTTTAAACCGTAGTTCGTATTATAAGTCAGACAAAACATGATTTCAACAATAATTAGTTTCTTCTATAATTGGACAAAATCCTACCCCACATATATGAATGGGAAGGTGCTGCAACTTTTATTGGGGAATTCCCCATGCATTTTTCATTTTATCTGAAGTTCGATAGCGTACCATAGCGCAAATGCTTGAGAACTTGAAAATTCGCTTGTTTTAGCCAAAAATTATTAATATCCGAATTTGGAATTCATCTTAAGTGAATAAATTAACATTATTCGTCCATGCTTTAGGACAGGGACTGGGAATAATCGTTCTATCAGAAATACTGTATGTATAAAGCGAGTTCGGCTGATCAGTTAACAATGATCAGGCTTGCTGTATAACTATAGTGTTAAAAATTTAAGCTTGCATGATTAAAAGAATTTTTTTTTCCATTTTTAAGGTGGGATTTTCATAAAATGATGAAAAAATGAGAACAAGTTCTATTAAATTTGCTTTTTAATTTCGTTGCATTTTCTGTTGATCTGATTTGGACGCTTATCTTCTAGGTGTAATTAAATCGGCCAGTCCGCCATAGTGGTACCTGGCAGTCGGCTGAAATTATCGTAAAATTTGAAAAGTAAATAATTTAGACCCATATTTTCAATCCTGTTTTTCCAGCTTAACAGCCTCAGAATCTCGCGATTGAACTTATTATAGGTTACGTGCTATAATATGGCCGCTTTAATTTCATGTTATTATTTCGCTGCTTACGTACTTGCGAAGTATATATTTGAGGTTATCGAATTGAAATCCTGCAAACCTAGTTTTTTGTGACCAAAAACACTTAGAAATGTTGAAATGAGAGGATTAAGCGATCAAATATCTCCTAGAGGTCTTAATAGCAGGCCTAGATAGCAGCTACATGTATTTAATGATAACAAGGTGACAAAAGTTTGCTTTTGCCAAACTTGTATTAATTAGTAAAGAATGCGAAGTGGGTTTTGGTTTGACACAAAATTCAGAGGGCGCTGCTCGAAAACATCAACTACTTTATATACTGTAGTTGACAACGCCATCGTGGACAACAGTGATGTCCAGAATGACGCTTTTAGTAGGTTGAAATGCTTGCTTATTTCAGCATTT
Organism: Ommatoiulus sabulosus; assembly: GCA_034697705.1. NCBI lineage: Eukaryota > Metazoa > Arthropoda > Diplopoda > Julida > Julidae > Ommatoiulus > Ommatoiulus sabulosus. Next base: position 12,824 of record JAQGAO010002249.1, on the reverse strand, counting down.
TACGCTCTCTATGGGCATTTGTTACGACCTTCGACGCCCTCTATAGGCATTTGTTACGACTTTCTACGCCCTCTATGGACATTTGTTACAATTAGCTTCTATACGCCATCTTTAGGGGTGTGAAAGGACTTCGACAAGAGACCAAGGTAGAGGTCACCTGTTTGCAGGACAGAGCAGGAATTCTGCATACAGGGAAAGAGGAGATTTAGTACTATTAGAAGAATATGCTCAAAAATGTGTGGGTCAATAGGAAGACTAAGTTCAGGGGCTCCTTCTGATTTTAAAGCTGCCACTTATACAGACCACATTGTTTTCATATCATAGCGGAAAACTCTAGCAGGGTAGAGCAAACAGGGTTGATAAAACGATATGGAAAGCTTGACATGTGGGATGTTGTAATGTCCAATTTGATCACCAGCATGGAATCCAACAAGTTGTCAGGAAATAGATCCATATAGTCATCAGAGAAATTGAGAACGTAGAAATAACTTTGGTTAACTGTAGCTGTCAAGTTAGCAAACCCCTGGATCGTGCACTCTGCCTTCTCTTGTGTGACAATGTCGAAAATGTCTACATGTATGCATGGTATATTAGTGTCAAGGCAGGTCCCCTCTTCATAGTAAAATCTGCAATTTGAAGATGGTTCATGGGGCTTGTTCGCCAGCACCGTGGCCAGAATGGCCAGTAAAAAGCTTATGTACGCCACCATTTTTATTGAAGATCTTTGTATGATTTTGTGTACATGTAGAGACTTCTGTCCTTGCCGTTTATCTTATCCATGATTCCAGAAGCATCTATATCCAATTATTTTATCCGGGACTGTCTTACTATCATTTCAAGGTTGATAACAAGTTCGATAATGACAGAAGTGTTTCAGAAAAATTATGAAAAAAGATATATATACATGTATGTATATTTGGAAATATTGAAAAGGAATAACGTCCATACAACTGAGAAAGTTGATGTTTCTAAAATTGGCACTCTAAAATGGATTCGCAAGCCTTTCATAAAATTGATAGTAATTAAACTATGCAATAATTTATGGGATATGCATCAATTTTATTTGAAAAAGCTTTACTTAAAGCAAGTTTAGAATGCCTTTTACTTACTTCTCAGAAAGCTCTGTAGCAGTGAAAAGGAGTGCAGAACGGTTAAAAATACTCTCAGATATTATGGGCAATAAATAAAAGATGGACCCTTAAAACAACTGCAAAATGTCAAGATGATGTCGTATGCTACGTCAGGCTGAATTTCTTAAGTCTTATTTCAAACAAGGTTTACAAATTTCCGCAAATTTAAGCTTTGAAAATGCACGAGTTCGTGTTGTTTAGCGCAGCTTGCTTTCAACAATTTTTTTTATCTGCATTAAAGGTATAAAAATATAGACCAAAAGGAAAAGGATGGTCCTGGCTGGGATTTGAACCCTTGTTGCATTAAGCCACGACACCACCTTTTTACCACTGTCTGAGCTACGAAGCTCAAACCAAAAATTTACAGATGATAAGATATTCTAAAAGATAATTCTGACATTACCATTTTTATCAAAAGTTCAACTTTTCCTTTCTTCTGTTATTAGCGGTACTCAAACAGACGAACTAATTTTAGCAAAACTGCAATTTCAACCTTTATGAACGGCCTCTCAAAAGGGGTCAGTTGAATGGCTAGGGCCGTTCATAATGGTCGACATTCCGCAGACTGCAATGTATAGCACATCTGCTGACCTCATTTGAAAATGGATCTCTGTGATTGGCTTGACCAACTGCAAAGGTCATTGCAGAAGTGAACTTGGAAAACGTGGGATAGAACTACCTGTGCTACAGTGGCAGTTGTGGGTGCTATCGTTTCCAGTGCTGAAATAACTGCCACAGGTAGTTCTAACCCATGTTTCCAAGTTCACTTCTGCAATGACCTTTGCAGTTGTTTAAGCCATTTCCGGGAAACTCATGCTGGTGGCATTTTCGGGCATAATGGATGCCTTCGATAATGTGGTCCATCTGTATTCTGGAACTTACTAGTTAATTATAAAATTTCCCCTTATCTGGTAGAGGCTATTCGTCCGTAATACAACATTACAAAATATTCGATCCAATGGGGCGAGAACAGGCATGTTCATCAGGTCACACTGTAAGGATATCTGGAGTTACTCCTGAGCAATGGAACGAAGCATCTTTCTAATATGGAGTATAAAATCCATCTGAAAGGCTGCAGAGTGGCAGGCCTTCTGTGTCGTTTCGCTTTTCAATCCTTTAACAAGTATGAGATTATTCGGGGGGCTTGGAAGTGGATTGTAGTCCCGGCATTGACTTATGCCAATGACGTACTCTGCTTCTCTATTGAATTGAACAAAGAGCTTGGAAATCCTGCAAAGAAAGCAGGGGGACATGGGATCATTCAGTTTTGAATCATGGGAGATGGCAAGCAAACAGACCTATCTACTTTAGTCATGGACTGGTGAAGTCCTATTCAGCAAGGCAAGTCTATAAGCTCTTAAAGGGCCATGGTCCAAACACTTGTGTAAAACAATTCATTTCAAAATAGGAGAAGGGAATTTGGAAAAAGAGCATTACAAGAAAAAGACCTTGGAGATATACAGGAACAAACATGCTATCGGTTCGGAAGAGATAAACATGTATGACAACTCTTGCACTAGTGCCCTTTTGTTTCGGGCTAGGGCGGGGTCATTGGAAACGAATAAGCGCCTGCAGAAATTAAGAGATACTGAAGAGACGTGTGACCTGTCGGAGCTGAGGATATTGAGCATGTGTTATGTGCATGTTCGGCACTAGAGAGCGCTTAATCAGGAATTGTGTGTTGCCCTTTGCGCCCTTAAGCCCCTATCATCAACCAACCAACCAATCAGGAATGGAAAATGCATCTGTACACGAATTGTTGGGATTGGTAACAGGTGGGTCAGAAAGAGAAGGTTCCATTCTCGTGGCAAAGAGATTATTGGGTAAATACTGGGCCCTGGAACAAGAAATTGGAAGAGTTGATACCGAGGGGCAAGGAAGTATCATAGAGAAATAGTAGGCCGCACTAGCTTGTAGATCGGCAGCGAGTGGCTGGTGTGGCTGGCTGTGAGCTGGCTGGTGTGAGTGGCTGGTTATTGAGATGTTCTTTGTAAATACCATACAATTATAGTTATAATTATATTGCATTTATAATTATAGGTGGTTGGTGGCGACATCTTAAGACAATCTGTAGCCATTACCAGAAACAATTGACCGTAGATCTCTGTAAGGCGTTATTCCTTCGAGTTGTACATGCAGACTGCGCATAGTCGTTGAATAATTTCCGGCACATTGTGTTTTATTGCTTTTTTAAGTGTTGTATTTGAATTTGTGCTGAACAGTTTTATTTACTTCCATTAATAATGCATGACTCAAACATGAAAAATCTTTGTTTCCTGTTTATAATCCGACTTTTTGAAATCTAAATAAAATATTTTGTAGCTGTGTGTTGGAGGAAAACGAGAAAAACCTTTTAAAAATGTCCAAAATGATATTAGCGGCCCTGACATTTGGTTTCAACTAGCTGGAAATTTCATGAAAAGGAATTCCTCGCCTGCAACCGGATCATGCATCGTAATCACGAGTTAAATAACGGTATATTGCAGTACATGTATAGGTTTTTTTCATTTTCTGGAAATTCTGGGCGGGAAATGTAATGCATGGCAATCGTGATGACCTTCCGTGGTCCTATCTGATCTTTTATTTTTCCTAAATTGGCAACGCTATAATTCGCTAAACAAACTCACGGTTTATTTATGTACGCACGAAATACAATCCGCCGCCATGTTCTAATATAAAGAAATTATCTTGACTTGACTAATGAATATGAGACACTAATTTCCCAACAAATGATTAAGAATGCATGCTTCTTATTTTGTAGATCCGACTCTTCATCCAACCCGATGCCACTTGGCGCATTTATCGTTGTAACTGGCATAATACACCTCTATTTTACTGTACCATTATCAGTGTTGAATTTGTATTGAGACCTCTCCCATTAGCACTTCATTGACATTTTTCCTATTGTCAAACAATTAATATAAGGGTGCGAGCACAAGGAATGCTTATTGCAGGCGCTAACCACTCGGCGTACACCAGCACCACCAAGCGGAATAAGAATAGGCCATGCTTTTTAAATGAGGGCGCACACAAAGAAAGCTTTGCCGAACAAGAAGCGCTTATACGCTTTCAAGAATGTTTGTAAAATTCTTTTTCGGAAATTCGAAAGCAGACTTTTAAGACACAGAGTGGCACACAGATCACTATTGGTCAAAAGTGTTGCCATGCCGCCTATATGTACCGTAAAAACGTGTCCTGCGCTCATCATGAGATGCTAATGCGCATGTGCAAGGTTTGTACGCCCCAAAGCTGGAAACAAAAAGCTGAAAACAAGCACGAAAGAAGCTGAAAGAAGCACGTCGAAAGTAAGCATTCTTTGTACTTGCACCCTAAGATTGATATCTTTTAACAGTCGTGAAATCACGTGTCCAAAATCGACTAGCTAATTGATTTAACAAATTTACTGCATAATTTATCGCTGTTTATCTTTTTCACTATACTTGTCGAAATTTAAATTTTTGAATACTTGACGTCATGACGTCTGCCAAAAGAGCCATTCGTAAAACTTCTATCGAGTAACCACAAATATTAACATTACGTTTATTTCTTCTTTTATTTTCTCAGGATGAATTTGTCAGCGGTTTCATTTTGGTATCTCGCAAAATTATTTATAGCTTGACTTTAAAATTGTCATTACTGTACAGGGTACTGAGGGCTTGTACATGTATATTCTAAAATAAATTACATGGGTCGTTAAAGTCTCCATTGTTGAATATACATACATATATGTATAAATTTTTTTTACGAAAATTAAGTTATTAAATGTTTAATTCTCTCAGTAATTGCATGTATCCTCACATTCCCATGGGTTTCTCGTTGGAAAGAAGATGGACTTTTAATGGTAATGACTTGTTCTATCAATTTAATTGGAACGTCTATTGAACTTCAGCACCAGACAATTCTAAGCACTCAGTTCTGGAATTAACTTAAGTTCTTGTTTTTTCTTCTTCAAATAATGATATTTACCTTGCTCCGCACTCCGTTTTATCGCTCATAGATCTTGGTATGCAACCATAGTTTCCGTTTCGACGATAATTTCTCTATCCCCTATCCTTGTTTGGTTGGAAGTTACTTATTATTATTTTTTTCTTATCGGCGTCATCATTTTTATTTCTTTAAGTATTTAATTGAATACACGATTTGCTCAGTGCGAATCCAGGACAAGGACGAACACTCGTTCTCCCTTTGCTCAAATTCAATTCATAACAAGCCTAACAGTGTGATGGTATTAACATTCATAACTACATAGAGGTGTCTGATATCAGTGGGTAGATCAAGTTTTCCGGTGACCATTTTGAACTTACATTTTCATTTCACGTTTATCAAATGGGCTTTTTGAATTTTATCCAACATACCGTATGTACATGTATAATTTGTGAACGCCATGATTATTTGTATGCGTTTGTTCACTTTATTCGTTGATATTATTGCTGTACTTTTTGGTTCTCTTAAACTCCCGTGTGAATTTTCTAAAATATTAATTTGTAAAACATAATTTAGTGGGTTTTAAAATTTCCTAATAAAGTTTTATACTTATTATGTAGTGTAAATGGCAATTGCATGGTTTTTATGGATTTTGTTACCTTTTTTTTATTTTATAAGAAATTTTCCTCTACATTTAACGTTCTAGAAATCATTCGCTGAAATATTAGGTAAACCTCATAAGTTTTTAAGTTAACGATAGTTTAGAAAACACACACATATACACGCATTCAATTTTATAATCCATGATTTTGTGAAAGTCATGAATTCCGGAAACGTGGTACAGGTTTAATCCAAGATTTAACGAAAACATTAATTTCTTTCAATTAAAGTTTTTGTCGTGTCGATAAATTGGTAATTTAGATTACTTTTCATTTACCAGTTTTACCAGTTATCACATTATTCGTGAAAACAATTTTGAGGTTTGGGTTACCAGAAATTCTACTATCATTTGAAATAAACTATACATTTTCTGGAATATCTATATCAAGTAAAGCAATTTGTCAGTGTAGTAATGCCTTCAGGTAAAGCACCAACTATGTTAAGGGCATAATGAGGGTCATTCTCTTCCCTTCAAACTGACCATAACTGCCTTCAATTTTTTATGTAAGCATAATGATAATAATTTCCTTCCTACTCCACCTGCCGGCTGCTATAATGCCCTTGAAATGATGTCTGTCAGACAAATGTATCTGGATCTGATTTACCGACTGCTGCGTTTCTTATTGTCCTCCAATCTCCAGAAGGTATTTGGTTTTTGTGGATAAACCCACGAAAACAATAGAGATTGCATCTCATTCTTTGCTCTAAATTACAGAGGGTATTATTTCGTGGTTTTTTCGGGCATAATCTGTACCAGCTTGCTTTTCGCAGTTCGCAAACGCCATCTTTAATCACGGGTTTCGAGCCCCTCCCCCTGGTTTCAAAACTTGGTTATCTCGTTGAACCTGTCAGCGAGCATTTTTCTGACAAAAACTCTTGACTTGAATAGCGACTGCATCTGCTTAACGTCGTAGAGATCAATGAGGCGCCAATTAACGTCAGTACATTTTTTGATCTGAATTGCGTGACGTCATCGTTACGCACGTCTCATTGTTACGTCCGTGTGGCGTGACTGACGCCATTAAATTTCCATTACCAGTTTTTGAAATAATATGAAACGGACAAAACCTTGAGTTGCGATAGAATATTAGTCGACTTCATCGCCGTTTTTGTCAAAATTTTGGCCTTTTAACATCTTTTTTTTTTTTTTTTCAATGCTGAAATTTGGTAATTATGTAGAAAACCTCCATTATTGTCATCACCTCAGTGGTGTCACGCTGTTGTGATAAACCACTGGCATGCTAGTACTGCAAATAAAGCAAGAGTTTTACCTGCTTGTGTGCGCTTGACATTGAAAGTTAATTTCATGGCCGGCTGGCTAAGCGCCCCTCTCCGAATTGAATTATTCCTGGAATAAGTAATATGTGAGGAACACTGATCCTGACTGGCTGAACCAAGCTCAAATTAAATGTCAAAGAGACATTTAGTGTTCATGAAACAAGAGGAAAGGATGATTTCCCAAATTTGCTTAATCGTCATGATAGCTTTAATTACATGTACATGATGGATATATGTTGGTGTCAACAATTTATGGTCACTTCGCGCATTCCTGGTGTCCCTATTCGCAGCGCCAACTTCACGACTAGCGACCAGTACCCAAAACAACCTGTGAGAAAAAATGTGCAGCAGACGACAAAAAGTACAGTATAGGCAGCGTCTTCTTTATCAAAATGCATTTATTGATATAACTCCTGTCAAACGGATTGCTATATACTTAGCCAATTAGGAAGTAGTGTGCAACCCTGTGGCTATGTAGACTGAGTGACCCGTTGCAGTCGTATTTTCGGGACAGTGGAACATGAAAGGTGCCGACACATAGTGACCATACTGGTATTACGTATACTGTGCCATAACCAACAAATATTTTATAACTAACAAGCTAGAGATGGTAACCTTGTATTTAGCGCCTATGCAGGTATTCGAGAGCGTCAGTGAAATGTGAGAGGAGTGGGAAGATACATTGGCCGTTAATCCTACCTCTGGTGGGACTGGGACTTTTGTAATACATTCGAAAATCCGGATAAATTTATAATCCGAACGTGGTAATCCCTAATTAGTCCGAATCATCGACGCTCTATTGTATTACTTCTCTTCGGTATACCAAAATTGTAGTTTTGCATTCTCGTAAATCCTAAAACATCTGTTGATATTTTTCCCCTGAACGTTTAATGCCCTATTCACAATGCAAGGACCTAGGACTAAGACAGACGTGCACATGCGCAGATAAAAATTAGCTACGTCATTTCTGCGTCCCACTTCCGTTCTAGCTGTCTGAGACAAAATAGGAAAGCTCTATTTCGTCCTTGGTTCTGGTTCAAAAGCACGGCATTCTGGGATTTTCTATTTGAAATAATGGCGGATGCTGTGGGTTATGAATCCGCATTCATACGGCGCTTTACTATATGGCTTTATGACATGTCTTAGTGGAACAAGCCATTGTGAACCTCTCAGCAACTTGAGACTAAGACAGGGGCGTTTTCAAGATGGCGCCTGTGACCGTCTTAGTCCTAGGTCCTTGCATTGTGAATAGGGCATGTGTAGTTTATACATTGTAGGAATTCAACGTTGCCCCTTTTTCGGAAAAGGTACGCAAACACACAGTGCTTATATGTTATGTAAGAAAGCTACCTTTTACATTTCTAAGTGAAAAGATTCCCCACCCTGGTTATAATGGTGTAAAATAAATTACTTTACTGTTCGTTGTGTTGTTAATTTCATGTTTAATAAACAAACATTATTTCTTTATTAAAGGTAAATTTGTAATAAAATTTCAAAAAAAAAATTCCGCTAGAAGAGTGATTTTTCTTTCAAATATACATATAAATATCTTAAGTCAGTTTTTTTCAACCCTGGGTTTGCGGACTGGTAAAATTTCCTGCCGTTTCGCAAAAAAGTTTGGAGTTCCGCTCGGTTTCTTATAAAACTATACTGCCAAAAACTACACAAATAATTGCTTGTGTTTCTGGCTTATTGGTCTGCGAAATAATTTTCCTATTTCCACATGTCTGCGAAATAGTTTTTCATATTTGGAAAACACTGGTATAGGCAATAAATTCCATGTAATGTTGGTATGAATTGATTATATTACCTTTCTAGAATTTTAAAATCATCTGTTAAGATTTACATGTATGTAAGCAACAGTACACCTCGTTCATTTACAAAAGATTCATTTAAAACAGTTAAATAAATAAACATTAATTTACACGGATTAATCTTAACAAAACTTTTACTTTGTTTCCAGGACGGTGTTCGAGATATAGAATTGCACTGTTTTCATTGTAAAGCTGCCTAATATGTTACACAGATTTTTTTCAAAAACGTTTCTTCTGAATAGAAAAATTAAATTTAAAAAATCATTTATTTTAATCAAAGAAAATTAAAAACGACAAAATGTAGAGATAACGTGCAAATACACTAATAATGCAAATAACAAGTAAATAAAGGTGCAACTAACTCAGTTAAGGAACGGGACAGTGTGAATACTGATTAATTAAGGTAACAGTGATGTTATTAGGGATAATCCATAAAGGACGTCCTGTATTTTTTCGGGTTTTTAGCCTCCCTCTCTCTCCTTTACATTGATAATGTTACCATAAGGGAACCTCAGACTTACAGAATATTATAGCTACTTAAACAGATGAAATAAAATTGAATAAGGTGAACCTCAGACCTACAGAATATTATAACTGTAAGTAAAGCAGACAAAACAAAATTAAATTAGGTGAATTACCTACAAAGTTTCAACATCTGATTTTAACCAATCATCCATACTTTTAATTGTTAACATGGTTGCTTTTGTCTGAGGTTTGGTTGCCTTAATACCTTCAGTTGTCACCTTAGTGATTTCCTTGTGATCAAGAGAATATTGAGTTATTGATGCTTTCAGGGATTTGTGCACTGCTACTTTTGATGCAAAATACATATCCAGAATGTATACTGTATTTATCCAAAATATTACTGAGGCAATGAACTACCTGTACAAATTCACAGCTTTCGATAAAATAAGCAATTTCCCCTAACAGAAAACCAAACCACCCAGTTTTAAAGGCGAAAATGAACTCTATCTAAGCTACATTATCTATTAATAGCTGATGCAGGCTATATAAGCTGAAGAAATCAGCAAATTTGCCTATAAATTGATTAGCAAGAAAATAAAACCAATGCAATCAATTTATCATCCAAAAATGAGAAATTGACTTTTTAACCTATGTTGGATGTGTTTTCCTTTGTAAACCTGTCCATTCCTTTTCAATGCTGAATAAACTTTGTTATTATTATTATTAAGTCTGATGACAGCTTAAGCACAAGTTGACATCCGGACATCCGCTTTCTTTGATCCCCCCCTCCCCCCTGTGTCCCATTTTCACATACCCCCCCTCTCCCCTTTGCCGGTCGTCCTTTATGGATGGCCCCTATGAATAAATGTACGTGTACCTTAACAAGATGGCCACGAAATAAGGTAAACTAATGACACCGATGCATCACATTTTGAAGTTAAACACAACTATTTTTTTTCATGTTGAATAAAACGAAATTGTTAATGAAATATTAACCTCCCTTTATGTGAAGACTTTAGCAAAATAAGAGTAATTTTATGTATTTTCATTGACCTGGGTATATTGAAAAATTCGTAAAAAAGATATTAACAATAAAATTCAATAAATTGAGGTTCACAAATGAGGTTCAATTACAATTTTTTGGAAAATAAATTTTACATTTAGATGTTATCTATTCCAGCTTCGGACTGATCGATTTTTATTGCAAAATTTTTATGTTTGTAATTTGTAAGACACCATCTAGTGATAAATTAAGGGAATTAATATTACGAGTTCCAATCTCGTATATGACTGTTTACTTTCATGTTGCTCAGGCTTCATATTGAATTAACATCATATCCATGAAATTCACATGGAATTACAGCATCTTTAGCATTACCGTCCATTTCTTGAATGCACTGTACATGTCAGTGACACGAATAATCTGGTCTCGAACATATATTTCCTGACATTAAGCAACTGTTCGAAACAGCCTGCGTAAAATGTAATTAATGTTAACGTTAATCAAAGCTATTAGAGCGCGTGAAATCTTCATATCCCCATAGGAATATATAGTTTATAGAACCAACATTTCCTCATAGAATTAGCAGAGAGAATATATGGCTAATCTGCAAACTCAATATTGATAATTAATATGAAAATTATAAATCGCCATGGCAATGCACGTTTTCGAATTCCGTAAGGTCTTGCAATTTGCATGTGATTAACGGTTAATTAAATTAGAAAATTCAACCATTTGCATAAGCATCTCGAATACAGCTAGCTAGTATACCACACTAGGCAAAAATTATGACTGACATTGAGTCAGTAATTTCTTTAGAAAACGCAATCTGGCAAGTTATTACATTTGCGCGTAAGGTACGATGATAATGAAATGATGCAGGCAACATTGGAAACCTTCAGGGTGTGAAATGATAAAATCCAGAAAACAATTCAAAGCGACAGCATCTTGTTATGCAAAAGGCAACAATCGCGTGAAAAAAATTGCAATTCAATCTCACAGAACAAGCTATGAAACGGACGATTATTTCATTAAAGTATATTACATTTATACGCGAGGTACACGTATAACGAATTATATCGTCCTATTAGTTGACAACAGGCGATTCCCTCTAGATTGTTGGCAATTTTTTGTCATAAAGAACAAATCCAATAACGAGGTCTTTTGGGACTAAAGAAACAAAAATTGAATACACCGTATTTTCTTACTTCAACAACAGTATAGCATTTCTTTGGTTGTTGTCACCAACGACAACCAAACAACATTTTTAATTGGCGCAGGGCAACAGGCATTAGAATTAAGAACGCTCAGTTCGCTAATGTACAGAAGTGGTATTAAGCGCCATCTATTAGCCAAATCATGGATGCAAGTTTGCGTGTGACTGATTCGTTTGTAAATTTTGCGTAATTTTAGCTAAATAAAGTCAGCAGAATACTAATGACTTCCTTGAACCGGAGTTTATTATAAACTATAAGGTTCCATTACTATAAATCGAGGGATGTTACGTACATGTTTTTCATATTGCAACTCAATGTTACATCCTCGACAAAGCTTTCATAAAATCAAGAATGGATTTATTGAACATCAAAACAGGAAACTGTTCAACAAGCACATCCAATTAGCTTTAGGGTGCGAGCACAAAGAATGCTTATTGGAGGAGCTTACCACTCGGCGAACACTAGCGCCACCAAGCAGGAATGCGGCATATACCGTAAAAACGTGTCCTACACACATCAAAGCTATCAAAGCTGCGTGTATAAACTGTTCGCATGTATCTTGAAAAACAGGCTACAGCAGGAGCTTGAGTCTGCTGGGAGACTCTCAGAACTTCAAAATGGCTTTCGACAAGGAAGGAGAATTGGCCACAAAAAGAGAAAGCCTCTATATATCTGCTTCCTTGACATAACGGGTGCTTTCGACAATGTGCGGCGGTCCACACTGTGGGAGAAACTTGAACAGCTAGGGGCAGCACCGGACAATTCAGACTATCAAAAGCCTGTATAAAAATACAGTGTACAACATCAACTGGGAGGGACATCAGGCCGATGGAATACAGGCCACTAAAGGCGTGCGACAAGGTTGCCCCATGTCCCCAACTCTGTTCCTGGCATATATCAATGAGTTGGGAACCCGGCTTGAGGACCAAAAATTGGGATATTCAATAGGTAAAAATAAGATCCCCTGTCTGATGTTTGCCGATGATGTTTGTCTCCTGTCGGAAGATCCTAAAGAACTACAATCCATGTTGGATGTATGTGCAGGGTATGGAAAGGACTTTGGCCTTTCCTACAATATGGATAAATCCAAAATGCTAGTAGCATATAAGGATGGGCTAGATGAACAAACATGGACGTTAGCAGGGAAACCCCTAGAAATGGTTCAGCAGTACGAGTACCTGGGAATCACAGTAAATGGCACCTCCAAGCCAGCTAGCGCTATGATTAAAAAGCTGGAATCCAAATGCAACAGACTGGTTGGGCTGATTGGGAAGGTAGCCTTTCAGTCCTACTCCAGATACGAGGTGGTCAGGGGCCTGTGGAAAGGAGTTGGGGT